>JABFPM010002396.1:0-16835 GCA_022817325.1 Idris sp. 1 HC-2018 | reverse complement strand
AGTGAGAGAATAGCGCGCTACTGTACATCAGTCTTAATATCAGGGCGCACCATTCCCAAAGATGTTAATCGGTTATCATTAGGAAAAATGTCGATATCTATCAGTTTTGTTTTTTCACTTCAACATTTTCTTAATTCCGTTTATACTAGCGCCATGGCAGTTGAATCCGGTAAATGAATGATTGTGTTTGTGTGTGTTTGTGAAAAGTGTATTGTGTATGTGTATACAAAATGTGTTGCCGTATTATTTTTCTTATCATTCATATTTGTATAATGCACGTATATTTTGTTGTTGTTGTATATGTATGTGTGTATATATATGTTCTACAAGTGGGAATTTTTCGCAGATCTTTTCATATTATATAATACAATTAGCGTAGTAAAATCATATACAATTGTTACATATTTAAATAGTACTTACATATATTATACCATATCAATAGGTCTAAGGTATATTTCACAGAGAGAAGAAAGATATTTATATATTTATATATATGTATATATAACCAATATTTATAGGATTACTTAAATTGTTTTCACGTATGTTGCGCCGTGCCAAGATTTCGTTAAGCAAAATCAAAAAAAGGATCTATTGCGCGACGCAACACGACACCTTAGCGTCCACCACAGATCTTGCTTTTTATAAAAAACAATTCTGCGCAGAATCCAGTACCCAAAAAAAAGCCTCGCATGTTCAATTTCGCTGAAGTAAGCCCAACAAACTATTTAACAAAAAATATACAAAGTATGTGGAGAAAAAAATTACCATATTTTACAACGATCAATTTTACAAATTTTAACCAGCAATATGCTGCTGTTTTAACAGTCGGTGACCTTGACATTTAAATTTTAAATATATATATATATATATAATTGATATATACATATATATTTATATTTAACAGTTTGTTTCAACAAGAAATTCAAGTCTGTCAATACGAAAATAAAAATAAAAGCATCAATTTAAATTTTCGCAAAACATTCCAAGACTCAAAGATCTCAATAATAATTATTATTATTACAAAATAAAATTGCAATAGGACGCAAAGTGTCGCGTGAAAAGCAGCGATTTCCTGACAACTCGCAATTTATGCCGGGCAACGCGAATTTTGCCCGCAAATCTGACGTAAAATAACGAAATGTACACTCAAAATGTTCAAATGCCTAGGTATTGAAAGTAGCTTTATTTTTGTTTTTTTTTTATTTGTAGTTCCTTTTTTTTGTTAGCTTTTGCATTTCTCATTAATCTTCGGTCGCTTTTTTTTGTTTTATACATGGCTGCGCCTCATACTCGAAGAGACGTTTCACCAATTATATATCGTTCTCATTTTTTTCTTTTTTCATTTTTTTCTATATAAAAAATGTACACTATTTATAATAAAAAATCGATAAGAATTTTCATTTTCTCTTCAAGGATTTATCTTTTTATTTCTTTTAATTTTAATAGATGAAAGAGATGGGATCGGGGAAAGAAAGGCGTATGTTTATTTGTTCACTTTCAAAAAGATGCTGCTGCTAACGAATTATTATCTTCACAATAAAAAAGTGTCAAACAACCGAATTATTATTTCGTATATACGTATTCTCTATCCCGTAAAATGTAGATTCGATGAAGAAATTTTCGACGATGTCGACGTGTGTGTTATCTTATTAATATCCCGGTTGTTAAAAGGAGCCTGTCAGGGAATCTATGCTCATACACCATACAACATTTCCTCTCACGTACAGACGTGTCTTATTTTCTTCACCAAACAACGTAACAAGTGTTTGTATTACCGGCAAGTTTTGCGTGCACTTAATAATAAAGCTTTTGTCACAATTTGTATGTAATAATAATAATACAAGGACATACAACAGAATAATATTATTTAATCATAAAAAGCTCAATTGAAAAGAAAAAAAGAAACACAAACTGTTTAAAATTGAAACATACAAAATAAAATTCAGAAAATGCTTATTAAAAATTGGGCAATTAACAATTTTACTAATTAAAAACAAAATTTTTGACGGCTATGACAAACAGCTTGTTATTTAGCGTTCCTTTCGCGTGCGTGGATAGGGGTTAATAATATGTATGTGTGTGTGTGAATGAACGATTTTCTTTTTTTTTCGTATCTGTATGTATGCATAATACATAAATATACTCTTATTAGTTATTAATTAATTAATGATAATGTATAATCGAGTGGGAAAGGATATTGGAGGGAAAGACAGATAGATATAGGATGGAATTGATAGAGAGAAAAAGGTTTGGAAACAAATATTTTATAATTGTGGTAATATGAATAATAATTAACTTTAGCGGTGATATAATGACGAACTAGCGATAAAAACATAAGTATATAAGTTATTATATAACTATTTTAAATTATTAACAAATCTTAATGGTGGATAGTAATAATAATAATGGTGAGAAAAAACATCGCTAATTTAGCGTCTTACAATATTTAAGGCATTAGATGAAGATTTCATTTGTTGACTCTGAATCACTTTATTTATTTGATGAATGTATATATGTATGACGTGCGTGTTATGAGTCGCGAAGCTTTTTTTAAAATTAAAGAAGAAAATAGGAGGTGAATGAAAAAAAACACACAAATTAATGTCTCTACTTTTGATTTGAAAATGAATGACGATGCGGGGGGAAATTATGTTTATGTGTGTGCTAATACACAAATGCTATTAATTTACAGAATGATGCGCGATTCACACATGAAGGAACTATCGTCATTGCTTAAACATTATCATTATCGGTACGTTCACGTCAGTATTTATTAACATAATCGATTGTGTTGCGAATGATCCTGACAACGGAAACCTCGGTGTTGGAATGTGTCTATTTTGTTTGACGTCAAAATGTTGTTGCATCGATTGATCGAAAAGAAGGGCGCGTGATTAAAAAAAAAATAAAACTAAATAAAAGAAAAATAATAATAACAATAAAAAAAACAATTGCCAAAAAATTTTTTTCTTTAATATGAAACCGTCAATGGCATAGCATCCAAGTACTGCCCACAATTAAAATTATGTCCGTGCGTGTGTCGTTAGTTTACAGATAAGTAATTCGCGTGCGAAGAAAGAGAGTGAGAAAGAGCGAAGATGTCCCAAGAAACTCGTCAATTTCATTTAATAAATCGTTATTTACAATATTTTACAAAGAAAGCTGCTACGTTTCCTCTTCGTCATGTCTTTCTTCTTCTTTGTCAATTTGTACAAAATTCGCGACGGACTTGCGACGTTATTTATTTATCCGTTTGTATTTATTTAACAATCTACAATTAACAAAATATTATACATTGTACACGGGGATCGCAACTGGACGTGTGCCCTTTGAGTATTGACGGGGATATTATATTTATATTAAAAATTAAAACGGAAATTGCAGGAGATAACAGGAAATTGTTAAAGAAAATAATTTTAATCAAGTGAGCCGGTTAAAATTGTTTTTACGTGCCCTCTTTATATTCGACGAGGTCGATGCAATGATATATGTGTGTGTGTGTACATATACACATTCAATTCACTGATAATAAATAAATATGTATAAATCCACATACGTGTTTCTTTTTATATTGTTTTCTTTTTTTTGTGTTTGGTAAGGAGCAATTGAAAAATGGTTGTATGTTTCTGCAATTTAAAAAAAGAAAGGATAGATAGAGATAGATAGAGGAAAATTATTTATACAATTATACAATTAGGTTTCATTTTAATCACATTTAAACGTGTCACGAACGACGGGTTCGAGGATGGATCGGAGTTTGAGATTGTTTCTTTCGCTATAAACATATTATTTTACTTTCTTTTAAACAACTTTACACATACTTTACTTTTTTTTCTTTATGTCTTTAAATCATTTTGGCGTGTTCCGGGAATGAGAAATGGTATCATGCACCGCGTCGGAACGTAACTCATATAAATTTAATTAATTAATAATTATTATAATACATGATATTCACAAAGTCTATTTAAAAAAGGCGGGATGGGAAGGAATATTTGAAAAATCGTTTTTCATTTTTTTTTCTTTCATAAAGCGGGGCGGGAAAAAGGGGTGGGGATGGGAAGAGAGGGGGGAGAGGTGAGTTAGGGATTTGTGTCATACCTATACACATTTCGTTATTTATATCACAATTTACAAAATTCTTATTTGTTTTGTTATAAATGGGGGTAAAGGGAATATAAGAGAGACATACTTTTTTTCTTCTGAATAACAAACGATTTACCCTCAAAGGTTCGACGAAAAACTGAACAAGTTTTTTTTGTTTTTATAATGAGTACAAAGTATTTAAAAAATCCTGCCCATTTAGAAGTATCGAGTGTAACCGATATACACAATGTAATATTATAAAGCGCATAATGCACCTGTTCGCAATTTTTTTTCTTTTTTTTTTATCATTTTTCTTTTTTAGCTTCACATATATACTACAATTACATGGTGTACACAAGCTTGGATTTTACCGATTAATGTACACGCATTGGAAAAAAAACACGTGGCAATTACGTTTTAAAATAAAAACTTGTAAAATGAATAAGAGAAAATTAAACAGCAAGTGTGTCTGGTTTTGAAATTCTCTACGAAAAAAAAGTTTTGTCGTTAGTTGTAATCGTAAGTCTTTCGCAATAAACATTAAACAGCAATAATGATAAAAAGGAAAAATAATAGGCGATTTTTGTTAAAGACAAAAAACGAAAAACCTCTATGAGTTTCACTACTAAAAAAACCCTTGGCTTTTATTTTATTATTATTTATCAGCCCGGGTTTATTGACCTCGCTGTTGTGTGTTTTTGCTTCAATAAAATCTTTCATCAAAGCATCGACAAAATGGCCAAAAGCGCCCTCTGGTACGACGCTTTCTGTCAATCATCGACAGTAATCATAATAACGCGCAGAGACGCGTTCCCCCACCCTAATTCCTAGGGCTTTCTCTTGTGGCCACCGGTGTCAAGTAAGCCACAGCACAATCTTCCTTTCAAAACTCTCTTCTGACATGTTGTTAAAAATCAAAATGTTAGATCATTAATGAATTGACCGTACTTGTGTCTGTTTTACATGAGAAAATCGACGTATCTTAAATCGTCGAAATTAAAACACCGCGACTCGAGTTTGAAACTGTAGTAGTGACTTCGATAAAAACCCCAAGAATAATATATTTTGTTTTTAAAAAACACATGACAAAAAGTTTATATAACGCAATGACATATATACACATTACTCGGGCCGAAGCCACGTGTCTATAAAACTTGTCGAATAAGATTTGCTCGGTCGCGGAATTTGTCTTAAAACTCTACACATTATTCTTTTCTTTCAACTGATGTTTATCGGTCGGCGTGAAGATACCTCCTTCTTTGTAGATTATTTTTTTTTTGTTTTTTTTTTGTTTTTTTGTTTTTTTTTTTAGATTTTTCGTTAGTTGTTTTGTTAACGATTTTTTTGTTTTTTTAGCGCTGTCCGTATGTATGCATATTTGTATTTAAGATTGTTGTTGTTTCTTTACAAAACCTGCGTGGACTGTTGAGTCGTAGTTGAGACGGTGCCAGCGGCTGACGCGGGCGGTCCAATTGGGCCGAGCTCGCTACCGCCGGACGACGATGTGGTTGAACCAGACACTGCCATTGCCGAGTTTGACTTCATAAAGAATTTCTCGAGTTTGACAATAATGTGCTTGCCGTATGTATACTTGCGCAGACTTCCCAAGTGTGGTCGAATTTTGTGCATCAGTATTTTGCGTTGTGTTGGCTCAGCCACGTCAATCATCTTCTGAACAACGTAGTTGGCGTATTGGTCTTTCATCATCACGTTCAACGCACTGAGGAGAGAAAAACAAGCAAATAACAAGCAAACATTCAATTTTCTTCATCCACACACAACTATGTTATAACTTTTATATATATGGAACACACAAAATTTGAAAATATAATTTAAACTAAAGGAGCAATTTATTATAGTTGAAAATTTAAGCCGAGCATTACTTTTCAAAAATATAAATACTGCCACTCACTTGTCATTGAAGCTGCAGACTTCTTCGATCAAAACAACTCGTTCCTGTCGGGTGGCGTGTGTAACGCATTTTTCTACAACATTGCTGGCAAATTTATGCTGCGAGAGAGCAAGAACTTTGCCTTTGACACTGTTGATGAGTTGCGATTTGTCCTCTTGCTTGCCGTGTTCTACACAAGTTTTAAATAACATTAACATTTGTTTCTTCATTTCGACCTAATTTCGAAATCTTAAACGCAAAATCTCTTTTTTTTCTACTCAACAAAAATATGTCAAATGTTTTAAATAAACAGTAAATTTACTATAACTCACCAAGAACGTGTTGAATGACATAATTTCCATATTGGTCTTGGATTAGTTGATCGGTGGCGGAGTGTAATTCTTGCAAAATACCTTTTGTCTGTTCGGGCGTGCAGTACTCCAAAATGCGTTGAATCACTCGGCAGCCGTACGGATGGGTGCTCAAAGAATACACCTGTCCGGCAAACGCGCCGATCACAAATTGCAGTGCACGAGGTTCAACGCACTCGATACACTTTTGCACTACGTGATTGCCATTCTGATCTTTGACACATTTCAGCACGTGTCCATCAAGCTCGCGGACAATTTCTTGCTGTTGTTCTGGTCCAATTGACTCCAAAGCTTTCTGTATTACTCGGCAGCCGTACATTTGGAGTGCCAATGGTAACACGTGACCACGTACCTGAAAACATTCAAGCTCATTAACATCAAAATCAATTAATTAAAAATATCAACTAAAAAAAACAAATTAAAATTAGTATCAGTTTTTACTGTCAAATAATCATTGAATTGTCATATGACACGCAAAATTGTATCATCAATTACAAAATTAAAAGATAAGCATTTTATTGAAGTTTAGAATCTAAATAATATTTACCTTTTGTGCAAGAGTTGATTTTTGTTCTGGAGTACCAAACTCGAAGAACTTTTGAATGACATAATTACCAAAGACGTCTGTCATTAATGAATAAGCAGATGCAAGAATTTCTTGAAAAACAAGCTGCTTCTCGCTGGCCGAAGCGCGCTCCAATTTTTGTTGGATGAAACGCGAGCCATGTTGATCCTGGCTGAATTCCACTATATGATGAGCAAGATCACGCAGTTGTAAGCTTGGGAATCTGTGTGCAAATTTATTTATTAATAAATAACCGCAAATAACTGGATCAATATTTGCTGTGAATACAAACCTGTTATTTCGAAAATCTTCTAGCAAACGGGATCGGCCGCCGGTGCTCTTTTCACCAACACCTGTGGTGCCGCTGCGTCCAGGCTTGCCTACCAAATTTGGGAACAAGGAACTGCTGGACCCGAATACACCGTTTGCAGTTAATGTCGGCACTGTCGCGCTCGTGCGGAATTTCGCTTCAGCCCCAGGTGCTGCGGAAACTCTATTAGCACTTCCCACCAAGCCGCTCAAAGAACCCCCGATGGTCGGTGGAGGTGTCAAAGATAATCCCAGAGGACTTGGAGACGCAGTTACTGTGCCTGCAAAGCAATTAATTTTTAATTTGAAATGTTTACAAACAATAAACATTTTATGATTTTATTGAACAAACAATAAATTCAACAATGTAAAAGAATAAAAGCTTGTTTACTTTTTTCGATGAAAAATGAATCGACGAGTAGCTTAATAATGGTATTAAAGTCTGTATCGTTGTTCAATAAAGTAAAAATTTGTTATATTCTTTTAATATAAAAAAATGAATATAATGATAGAAAGATTAATATTAAAAAACTTTCAAGTTTGAACCTATCAGTACACTTCTTTAATTTTGTATTAATAATTTTGTGCTTTTGTATTGATTTCTTTAAACAAGTTGCATAGAGTATATACATAAAATGTAAATTATAATTTTGAAAACTGCATTTATGTAAAGTTACTTTTTCATTTCATAAAATCCAAGAAGAATAAGTTTTATGAAAAAGTTTTAATTTTGTTCTCGTTTTAAAAATAATCAAAAGAAAATAAACAATTGGACTATATTTATTATTTAACTTTCATACATTAAATAAAGTATTAGAGATTCTTTGCAAAATATTACTTTGATTTGTTTTAAAAATTACTGTTTACAGCCTTTTATTATTAACATTTTTTACTTTTATTTTTTCCAATAACTGTTTGCTTTACCCTAGATATTTTTTTTTCTTTCTTTACACTGCATTGAGCATAAAAAAATATATAATAATTCTATTTTTATTTTCATGATACTAAAATTATGATTATCAAAGCAAAGCAAAAGATAATACAAACATAGTTATTATCATTTTACAAAATTTTTTTTATTAAAAAAAACTTTTATACCGGAATTATATTTAACATTCAACCCTTGAAGCAAAATAAAAAAATATATATGAGAGAAGATAAGCATAAATAAAAAATCTGAAACAAAACCACAAAATGGATAAAAAAAGAGAAAATTGTTACATTCTAAAATGCCAGTTGCAAATAACTCTCTTTTGAGATATATGAATAGTCCTAATCAGAGTGAATCGAGTTACACTCACCCAATGCGCCATAGCTTTGCGGCCATTTGGCTCGATTATACTCCAAACTAGGACTGAAAGCGGATGTGTTTCTATCGAACGAATCTCGTCTTCCCGTAGACGATGCTCCAAGGCCTAAACCTACGCATAAAAAGTATTCAACCATTAAAACATATGACATTAAGTTGAAAAATAAAAACTAAAGAAAGCTCATTATACAAAATGGTTAAGCATTTACAGTTTCGCACAAATAATATAGAATGAATATACAAAAAAGCAAGCAGGTTGAGAGTGTTCTCTTTTTTTAGTAACTTTTTTAGTAACTTATGATTGAATTAGATTTTATGTGTGGGATAAATTAATGTAAATTAATAACACGTAGACATTTAAGAAGCGTATTTATATGTATAATATATATATATATTTATTAATTAAATGTATTAACAAGATGGATAAAAG
The DNA here is from genome assembly GCA_022817325.1 of Idris sp. 1 HC-2018. NCBI lineage: Eukaryota > Metazoa > Arthropoda > Insecta > Hymenoptera > Scelionidae > Idris > Idris sp. 1 HC-2018. The sequence goes on along the minus strand of JABFPM010002396.1, from coordinate 7,877 downwards.
GTGTCCATAGGTGGCGCTGGTACGTCTGCTTATTGGAAACGTTAGTGTACCTGTATTTTGCAGCTGCGCAGGCGAACCGAGTGCCCCGAGAGGTGACCCACCATAACCCAAAGCCGCCAATCCGGCGGCTAGTCCGGAACTTTGCTGTTGGGCCTGTTGCACGGCGACGGCCTGAGCTTGTGCGACAACCGCGGCTGCACTGCACGCTGCAAGACCTGTGCCAAAAGCCCGCAACCCACACTCGCTCTTAGTTATATATTAATATGCACTTGTTAAATACCGTACACCAGTTATCACGTTGATGAAAATTTTCTTTTTTTCGTTTTTCTCTTTACATAAAATTTCATTTTATACATTCTTAAAAATTTTGCTAATTAAGATTCAAAATGCAATAAAGTTTAGCAGTTTCTTAAGAAGTTGGTTATAAAGAAAAGAAATTTATAATTTTAATACATTTTAATAAGTAATTCAAAAAGGTTTTCCAAGTTTAAGATGATAAAGTTTGAAAGAAATGTTTTAAAGTAATTATTAATAAAATAGATAGAAATTAATGAATTCAATATTCATAAAAAAAAGAATAAATAAGATTTAGTAAAATATTTATAATTAATTTTAATCAAATATTTGTATTAAATTTTGTTTAACATGTACTTTATGATAATTATGATTGAATTAATTTTCATGTAAATTCAAATCAAATTATATTTTGTTATTTGTCAAAATGCTTTTCAGCGTAATTTATAGTTTGAGCAAAAATGTTGTTTGTTTTAAAGTAAAGATATGCACAAAATATGTTTAGAAGATCATTATTCTTAATGAAATTGCTTTAAGCAATAACCCGAGAGTAATCAAAGCAAGTTTATTTCAACCTCAAAACCATTATAGAAAGCTTTTGTTGTAAATGAAAATAAATGTGATTTTTTCTATTCACGTAAATTTATATTATCGCAGAATAATTTATTGAAACACAAATTCAAAATACATAAATAATGTTTTGGTTTTGGCTCAAGACGTTCGTTACTTTTCAAACCATGATTAAATTATTATTCTTCTATTAATGGAATATTGATTTACATTTAGAATAATAAATTCTTGTAACTTGTAAAAACTTTTTGAGAATTTTTAAGTAAAGTGTTATTTATTGTACTTTTTTTTACGATTCGTAGTCTCATCGTGTAATGCATATTCAAAAAAAAAATTGACATCCTTGTGAGTTGCAAAACAAAATACAATCGCGTGACTTTTTAGTTACAATATTTAAATCAAATAAAAGTGACCTGTGCGTATCGCGTACTTACACTTTATGACATGAAAGGTGCAATAAATAAAATTGTGACAATACGACAAAAAAAGGGATTTGCATTTACTAAATCTATATATCAATGATACTAACATGTTTTTATTTTATTGCATTGTAAATATAATTTTCATTTTTGTAATTAGTAATAATTATGAATATGAACAAGCTTAATTTATTCAATTACTTTTCATTTTTAATTTTTTTTGCCAACCTAAATTGCTGTAATAATTACATTTTAGTAAAATCAGGTAAAAGTATTGAAAGTTTAAAACTAGAATAGATTGTTTTTAAATTAAAATAAATGTTTGTTATTGCAAAGTAACTGAATAACTGTTTTGCATGTCCCTTGATTTTGAATTTTATCGTATTCAATATTATGTTATATAAAATGTATAAAATTATATATATCAAATATACAATTTTTAATTATATAAACAGTTGTAATTGGAGCATATTTTTACATGAAATTTTAATATACATTTTGTATTAACAAATACATCATTTTATATGATATATTACAAAAATAAAAATATTGACATGAACAATATATCATTGCACATTTACGATATCTCGACATTTTTTAAAAAAGACAGCACTATTTAAATGAAGTTGTTAGTAAAGTATATATAAATAAAACAAACATCAAATTGTATTATATTTCTTGAATATAAATGTATATACGAATTTTATACAGTCCTAAATTATTCAACTTTTAATAGTACGAAACTTTGAAATTAAATTATTTACAAAAGTTTCTGTACAATTAATTATTAAAAAGAATTAATAAGCACATTATTAATTAAAATCAATTTTTTATACAATACTAATAACTATCTTATATAACAACACAGAATAAAAATCTTCTTTCAAAGTTTCTTTTTTAATATTGAAATATATTCATCAATCCTCAATTTTATCATGAAAAAAAAACGACAATTTAAAAATACATTAGAATAACAAATAAATAACTCGTTAAAAGCTGAAATTTGAGAACAAAAAAATAAAAAAAACTGGTTGAATTTTTCATGTTGTAATCATAAAAGTATAATTAGTAAGCAAAACAACGCGAAATGCAAAAGTAATTGAGGATTGGCGATCAATAGTCATTTAAAAATAATCTTTGTGCAGTAAATTTACTTACCCAAACATTCTCCTGGAGTTGCGTTGGTGTGGGAGGTCGATGTGGGCTGCGAGTATAGACTCGGCGGTGGCGGTGCCGGAGGCCCTGGGGGTGGTTGAGAGGGAGCCCTGTTTACGAGAACCGGAGCTGGACTAACTAACCTCATAGGCGTAGCCGCGGAACCTAGTCCACGCACACCTCCCATAACAATTGATCCATTCTGATCGTAATAAGCGGGAATCACTTGATATTGACCTTGGACCTGCAAAAAAATGTAAAACTATTATTTTTATGGTTAGTAAGGAATGAACAAAAAACTTTTACGACTTTCCAAGTTATTTCACTTTACGGTTTAAAATTCAAATCAGATTATGCAGAGAGTGTATTATATTGATCCACTTTTAGCAATTCATATTTTTAGTTTGATTTTTTGTTTTTATTTTTCAAAGAAAAAATTAACATGAATAAAGTTAACATAAAAAAGCAAAACTTTTAAATAGCAATTTTAAAAATTTAGATTTTGAATACCTTTTTCTTTTTACATATAAATATGTATTGCAGTTTTGAATATAAACGCGCTTTATCTATTATTATCTTTACTGTCCATCAAAATTAGTTTTAACAAAACGTGCTTTCATCTTGACATTTTCATTATATTTCATATATAATTATAAAATAACTGAAAATTGCAAGAACAACATGTTTTTAATCATTTTCGTTTAAATTTTTAAATATAAATTTGAGTATTAATGAACAGTGCTTTTTCTACTTTTTGTTATTATTAATACACGTTTTTAATGTTAATGAAAAAAAAATTCCTCTTTTTTATTCTACAACTGTATTTTTTTTACAATAAACAATTTTTGAATAAATTGATCTCAGTATGCAAAAATGATGGCTTATGCACTTATGAAAAATACTTGGTAACACAAAGCTTCCTACTTTAACAAAGTACATTGAACTCAATTACTTTAAATGGAATTACATTTTATACTCAACGAAGATTATGACAATTAATATAGTGATTCATTGTGTAACAAAATTTCGACACAAAATGAAGTTTTATTGTATAACTCATGTGAACAAATATTGTTAATTAAAAATAAATGCTAGGCTTTTGCAGTATATAATAATTTATTGCGCAGAAGGACTTATTAAAATAATTTCATATATATAATAATATATAACACAAAATGTTATGTATATGTTAATAATCCATTTATAAAGTTAATTTGTACACTTTTCATTTTCTATTTTTGTATCAATGATTATCACAATATTGTTTCCTGGAAAAGTGCATTCATAAAATGTAATTATCTCTGCGAATTAATTCATAAACGTAGAAAGTATTTCTGCCTTAATATACGTGATGTTATTTGCCCGTCATTATCATGATGCGCGTGATACACTTGCGGAACCGCATTTACGAAATGCTGAAAATGTTGTTGGTTTTTTTTACATTAATTTTTTATTCACGAAATAAAGTTAAATGAACCTTAATTTAGAAATTGTTGAGAAAGCTTGTCTATATAGAGTGTGTGTAATACAAAAAATTCAATTACGTCATTATGAATTCAAACACACTTTATTAAGTTCCACAAACTGTTATTTATATAAAATTATTGCTTGTGCTTTGCTAACTTATGAAGTCTGGAGTAATTTCTTTTAATTTTGATGATAATGGCATTGCATCTTATACAATTTCAGTAACTTTAATATGGTCTTGCATGTAATAAATTGGTTGTAAAATAGTCTGTAAAATTATATAGTAAATGTATAATATTATAGATAACAAGATACTCTTTTGGTTGCTTGAATGAAACATTGAAAAGAAAAACTTTTTAATAGAACATCAAAATTATATTAATGCTTTATGAAGGCAACTTAGAAATTCACTCAAAGTTCAAGGAGCTGTTCAGAAGATAGCTTTTGTTTAACCATCTTTATATTTTAAGAAGAATAAAAAGAAATGTTCAAAAAAGTTAAGTCCAGAATTAAAAGACTATTAAAAACGAGAATTTATTATTCAAAGTAAATTATTTTATGTAACAAGTCGGCATACAAACATTTTTGAATACAAATATGTATAAAAGAGATAACTCTTTTTTCATAAAGTAAATACGTTTATCTTGTGTTTTCTCGTGACACTCGTCAAAACACACATTGAACAAACGTTATGAAAAGCTTTTGTTCCGAATATAATATGTATTTGTATGTGTATATACGTATATTTGATGTTACTGTTACTTATAATATTGAAAAATTTTATTCTATATCATCTATCGTAAAATTAATGTAGTCTTTAAAATGTAGATGATAAAGACGAAAGATATTGTGTGAGTTGAGGCAAAAATTAAAGGACAATTTGCTTGAAATTTAATGTCTGTAATATCGTTATGGCGTTATTATGTCGAATGATAGTTGAAGTTATGACGTTATAGAAAAATGAATTAAAAAACGATCATAAAAAACTTTATTTTACGTTTTATTAATATAGTATTTATAAAATAATATACAGTTTTTTCGGCAGCATTCATTGTTTGCATGCTCTTTCACTTTAATATTTCTATAAAAAAAATATAATTTTTATATATAATATATAGTTAATTTTATTCCCAGCATTTAACATTTGTTAACAAATTATTCCTAAGAATCTCTGAATTTTATTTGACTGATAAAATAAAATGAAAAAAAATACAGAAAAAGAATTATTTTTTAATTAAGAAAATATTTCTGGATAATGAAATAAGTGTTGTAATATAATAAGAGCATTAATTGCAAATATTAGTTATAATATTTAGAGTGCACTAATTAAGTTATTATCGATATTTGCTCGTAAACATAATCAAGTTTTTACAGTACAAATAGCTGAACTAATGAGCCGGAAACATAGTCACAGGATTGAATATTGAATGTGCTAAATTAAATACGACATATAAATATTAATTCAAGGGTAATCTATTAAAAAATCTTATAAAAATGTAAAAACCTTATAATTAATTAATCTTATAATAAATATTTATATAAACATCAATTAACCCATTAAGTCCTGAATGCACGGATTTTCATGACTTTTTTCAGCGCTCAAAATTTTTGCAATAACAAGTCCTAAAAAATGTTAAAATACTCAGTTCTGACGTAAAATTTATCGAAATTTCAGAATGTGTTGAAAAAATTTTCAAAAATTTTAACCTAAAATAGTTATGATTGGTTTTTTTTTCCAAAAAAATATTTTTATTTCAATACGTTCGTATGTTTTTCGTATGTATTTTCAATACGTAATGTTTTACAGTGAATTTTATACATTTTTCGATTGTTAGGATATTAAAATTCAAAATGAGGAATTCAAAAAGATGGCGGGCCGAAAATTTCACAATGTAATTCTTTGGATTATTTTCAATTATATAATTATTCTTCGGCTATTTTCAATTTACCGAATGGGTAAAAAATTTATGTTCAGTAATCTTATTTACCCCATAAATATAAAATCTTTGTATAAAAATAAAATTGTACACATTTGTGTCCGCATTTTCAAATATATCATTTGATTTTAGCAAAATTAACTATTTTTAGTCCGCCACATTGGATCGTTTTTTGAATTTCGCAATTTCGATACTAAATTCGTACTTAACGACTCGGAAAACTCTTCAAAATTTACTTTCATCCAAAACTTCATTTTTGACAATTATGGTGCGCCATCTTGGATCGGTATTTTGAATTTTGCAATTTCAATCCGAAATTCGTAATCAACGACTCGGATTGCTCTTTACATTTGAATTTCATTCAAAAACTCCAACTTTAAAGTTTGATAAATTTTACGTCAGAAATGAGTTTTTTTAAACATTTTTCAGTACTTGTTATTGTAGAAATTATGAGCGCTGAAAAAAGTCATACAAATCCGTCCATTCAGGACTTAATGGGTTAATTTAATTTTGAATTATGTTAAAAATATTGAAAATATACTTGAAATTGACAATAAAGTAATAAATTAAATTTCTGATATAAAATAAACACGAATCAAAATGTATAATTTACTTTTCATTATTGAAATTGACATTGAAGAATATTACAGTTGAAAGTAAATGATAAGAATTTAAGATCATACAAAAAGGTAACTTATGAAAACCAACAAGATTTTCGTAGCTGACTCGGATATCTATTCGATTTTCTATTATTTGAAATCTTTGTAACATGTAAAAAATTATTTACATTTTTGTACACATTTTTTTTAATTTTGTATATACGATATAAAATAATTTTAAAATAATTATGATTACTCTCGTCATGAGATAAATCATAAAAATAGTATTTGTTTCATTTTTCTATTTTGATTTTACTCGGGAATTTTCTCTTTAATGTTTACTCTATTTGCTTTCCCCTCAAAACTAAATTTTGTACTGAAATTTTGTTACAAAACTTTGTATTGGCTTTTTTTGATCCTCTTTACATTTCTCTTCTTTTTGTTCGTCAAAATTTTTGCTCTGATAATTTTGTTTTCTGTTTTAACTCAATTTTAATTTTTGTTTGTTCAATAATTTCTTATAAATATTATCCTCAATATTTTTTCCCACAACACTCCACCACAAATATTAACCTACTATTCCGACGCAGAGAAGTCTTTTTCCCATAATTTATTCTACAATTTTGTTCCTAACTGTTATTTATGTGCTAATAATTTCGAGAAATTATTCTTTCACCTTTCCTTAATTTTTCTTTACTTTTTCTGTTTTCTTCAAAACACATTCTATGTCTATCCTTCCATCACCGGTATGTTTTCTAAAATTTTGCTTGCAATATTTTTTAAATTTCTCATTGTACTTTACCTTTATTTTATTTTTAAATTAAAAGCAATTCTTAATAAACTTTTATATCTCTTTTCTCATGTCTTCTTTTTATTATTTTAGCTTAAATTAAAACTTCTTTTTCCTCCTAAAAAGCAAATATTTTCCAAAGAATCAATCATTACAAGTTTTAAAAAGCAACTATTTATCTCAGAAAAGAAATCTTCAGATTTCATCGCAGATTTTATTTTTTCTCACAATAGTTCTCGTTGATAAAAATGTATCACCAAATCTTACCGTTTGTGCAAGGTTGTTCGCCGTGTCCTGGGCAGCAGCGGCAGCCGCCGCAGCGGATGACGGTGTGAGCGGTCTTCTGGGCGGCGGTGGAGCTGCAGCCTGCGGCGGCGCCTGCGGCAGAATTCCCGCAGGGTAAACCCAGGGCCCGACGTTGTAGTACTGCGGCACCACCGGGGGCGCTCCGGTGATCAGGGCCCCGACGTACGGTTCCTGGCCACTTATCACGGTGTACGGCGCTGTGAAATTTTGCTGCTGCTGTTGCGGCTGTTGCTGCGGTTGCTGCTGCTGCTGGGCCTGCGACGCCGCCAAATACTGCTGCTGTTGTTGCTGGTGCTGCTGTTGCTGTTGTTGCAGCAATTGAAGCTGCTGTGGAGTCGCG
>JABFPM010002395.1:0-16838 GCA_022817325.1 Idris sp. 1 HC-2018 | reverse complement strand
ATAAAACCAAATCAGTATAATTTTATCATTGATTTTCCTTTATTTTGGGTACAAATAAAACAATTGCACGTAAAAATAACCGAGTCACAAAATAGTGTTTAACTGTGTTATTTGTCATACAAGTACGGCACAGAAGGTAAGCAGACACAGACTGCTTAAATCCACGTTCTCTTAGTTTGCGTTGGATCCACGTGGATTTACTATCCCTAGCTCATCATAATATAAAATAATAGCTAAGGCATTTTTGTTTTCTCTAAAAAATATGTTATCCCTATGAAATGAGCTATTCAGCACTGTTTCTAATAAATCGTCACCATTGTTTATTGGTGGTTCAACAATACGTCATATCTTCTCGTTCTGTAGAAGATTTCTTAAATTTGTTAGAAATGGAATTATATAACCCAAATCTTCTTTTTGTACTAAATCTATGTATGGACGAATTTTTGTTCTTATTCATTTAAGTGATAAGTCAAAAAATAGTTTTTCAGGAAAAATCATATCAAATTTTTCTCGGAGTAACTTGTCCAATAAATATTTTGTTTTCATGCAAGAAAATAAATTATCAGGTTGTAGTTCTACCATTAGTTTAGTGATAGTTTTGACATTAATTTCTTTTGTAACCCGGTTGGCGTGTCCACTGATTTCGTCCAAATGAAGTAAAAATTGAATAAGTTTGATTAATATTTACTGAAAAATTAGAAATAATATTAATTAAAAAATGTATTACTAACAAAGAATAAAATTGATTTTTCAATAATTTCTTTTTCTTAACATTGATTGGATCTAGTGCATGCAAATAATTCAACAATTATATTCTTTTTGTAAAAAGATGTGAAAAAATACATATCAGCAATGTTTTTGAGAAAATATTCAAGATACCGGTTAAACCCTCAATTATGTAGTCGATCGCCACCTGAGAAGTTCTGTAGGTTTCTTTAATATTTATTAAAATTCAGTAATATACATCTGTAAATGTTCTGAATTTGTCCTTAACATAATTCGTTATAAGCAATAAAATATTGATATTAAATAATATTAATGAAAATAATAAAAATAATACTATTTTTTTATTTATTTAATCAAAAAATATTTTTTTTACAAAAAAGATCGACTAAAAACTGTTCGTTACTTACCTTCATTGTCACCAGGTACATCATTTTGAGGTCTTACTACATTTTCATCCTCATTATTAATAAAATTTAATTTAATTGCATTTTGAGGATACCATCTTCTAACATGTTGCTTAAAAACTTCGCCACTTAGTAAAAATAGCCCCACAACCATGATTTTCACATTTTACTTTAATTTACGATAATTTTTGCAGTGAAAACGATTCTTCTAAATTTCAGGAGATGGGACGTTTTATATAAGTCCACGTGTTTTTGAACAGTTAAACAATCCATGTTTACAATGCGAAAAAATATTATGTAGTGATATTTTGTTTTCTGTCAAGTAGAAGCAAAACCTGTTATATTCGAATGTGGGAACACATTCGCAATTTAACAGATAAACTTTGTAAATTTAAATTATGATAGTTATATTTTTTATACTATTTCTATAAACATTTTATTTTATTAGATGGTAAATTTACTCCGGAGACAGTTTTGTTAGACTATAAAATAGCAGCTCACAAGGCATTAGTTCATTATTTTCCGAATGCAACAATCAAAGGATGTCGATTTCCATTATAATGATTAAAATATTTTAAAGTAATGTAAGCTAGGCAATAAAAACGACATGTACAGATTATGTTTTTTAAAACACCTTAAATATATTCTTCATATAAGATACTTTAAGTGTTTCATATGAGATACTAATAGTGTTTTAAAAACGACTACAAAAGTATCTTGCAACAAGATACCAATTTTTGTAGTGATACTTTAGATTTAGCGGTTAACAATTGTACGAAATGCTGCCCGTTTGCATTTTTAGATCGTATATAAAAGCAAGCTCCATAACCCGTTTCACTTGTGTCACAAAACCCGTGCATTTCAAATGTTTTATATTCAGTTAATAGAACTTTACGACTGAATTTTATGCCGTTGATTAAATTTAATTGTGTCACAAAATCATACCATTTAGTGTACAAATCGTGTGGTAAACATTCATTCCAATCAAACTTTCTTTTCCAGAAAAGTTGCATGATTGATTTTGCGTACAAAATTACCGGACCAAGAAGACCGAGAGGATAAAAAATCTTCGCTATTTCAGATAAAACAGCGCGTTTTGTGAAGAGATTGTTTAAACCGATAATTTGCCCCTTTAAAGTTTTTCGTTTTTGAGCCATAAATTTAATTCACTCTTCTTTCTCGACCGTGTTTTTTAATGATCTGCTCTTTTTAATTAACGAACTTGAAAATTATGCCGTACTTACAACTTTGAGCTAGTGTGGCAGATGCGAAAGCAATTGATGTGGAATTGGCAGTTTTGTGATGAATGTTGTCTGAACCCCGATGTTGACACTCTCGCACGCATCGGTTTAAACGAAGACCTTATGTCTCTAAACTTTCTCTTAAAGTCTCTATATTGTCTCCTTTAGTAATAAATCGTACACCAACTTTAATCTTATAGTTCGGAATCACAAGCACAAACGAAAAATATGTGAAATTTGCACGTATAATTTTATAGCTCGCGAGACCTCACAGAAGGCACCAAAAATGTCGTAGGAAAAAATACAACTTTTTTAAAATACCTTTTTCGAAATTTATTTAACATATATAATTAATATAAACTTACACAATTTTATTATATCTAACTTTATCGAATTTAAACTAATTTTTGATCGACCATACTATTTATAATATACAAAATATTTAAGTATGAATTTAATATGTAAATTGAGGACCTCAATCGCGTTACTTTATTGTTTTTCACCGCTTCGTCTGTGCACTCGAGCACTAAACGTATCAAAGTTGTATGTATACAATTTGATTCAGAGACGAATCTCTGTAATGACGAAGCGGCCGGTTTGAGCTTGCACCAAATAGTGACGTCGGAAAACGAATTTTTCGACGCCTTGGCAACAACTTACAACGAAGGCCCTAGTGGAAGGGTACTTTTAGGAATCAGGAAATTTGTTTTCCATCATAGAGTCGCCAGTCGATTTCCAAACTTGTGTAACAAGATCGCGGAAAATAATTCTAGACCTCCAAAGTGGAGGCCGTGGACAACGCATGTTTTGTTTTGGGCCGGATAGGCCATGTGTTTTTCTTCAGTATTTATTACCGTTTTATGGTCGAAAGTAACACGACCGAGGCATTTGTTTTACTGCAAAGAGGCCCATTTATTATTAATGAATTTATATTTATGAAATAATAATTAAGTTGTATTTTATACGACACGTGAATATTAAAACTTGTTTTGTACAAAACAATAATATAAAATACATCAACAATACATAGAATAATAAAAAAAATAAATAAATAAAATATAGATCGGTGAGTAAAACTTATTCGTTTAGAAAAAAACTGCGAAGTTTGAGTGCGGTTACAGTATAATAATTTTTTTTTAATTTAAATTTAAATTTAATAAAAAATTAATTTAATTTAAATTTATTAATGGTTGGATATGCAAAAAAACGCGGCTAATTTCGATTTATTTGAGTCCACCTCAATACAATTAAGGATTGACAAGAAGAGGGTACCGAGATGCTGAAAAAAACAGTAAAGCCGAAGTATCCCTTCTCTCATATCAAAAAAATTAAAAATTATAATATGATAAATTGGAAAAATAAATTATTACAGATATCAACTTTGATGATAGATGCTTCTGTTTCTGTTGAGAAAAAAACTTCATAAATGTAAACACTGACAGAAACTTTTAACCATAGAAATAATTGGTTATCTTATCTTTGCATTCATGAAGTGGAGAAACAATATAAATGCGATGTATGTGGAGGAACAATATAATTATGATCTCTCTGAGAAAACCGTAGCCAACAAATCAAATTTGAAATTACATATTCGAATTCATATCGGTAAAAAACCTTATACTTATAAGATCTGCTGAAAACATTTTCACACAATACGCACATCTAAACATACATGTTTGAATTCGAAACGAATAAATGGCCTTCAAAATGGCAGCCATTTATAACCAAAATATTACCTTTATTAGGAACTTTGCATCTTCTATTTGACTTTCATCATAAACTAGCAATTTAACAACCACGGCCACGACACTCCAAGGAAATGTATGACTTTAGAAACAAGGTACTTTTCAATTCATCATACAATAATTTCAAGTGAAAAGATTCTTTAAAAACCAAATAACAATATTCAAATAGAATTTAAACGGTTCTTTATTCGGTTCAATATTTTAATAGAAATTATCATTTTTTCAAAATTACTAAATATTTATTTTTGTGAACATGTATTTTATATGCTTTTGTTAGGTCACTATTTACTAGAATCAATGTATACATTGTACAATAATTTATTTGTTACACATTTTAATTTAATAGCATTTCAATTTGGTCCTGATCAGACCCTCTTTTTCAGCCATATTTGTATTAAATAAGGAATACCACGACATCACTAAGTAAGGCCCTTATTTGACTCCCTAAACTAATTAAGGTGCCATGTATGGTATCATACTTTTCTCTAGCGTTACATCCTTACATAGGCCACATTTTAAAACCTGCATATGGCAAACTACATAAAGATTATATTTTAAATATGGCATGCCTTATTAGATTTCCACTAGGGCAGCTCTTGTTGAGCTTCTTACGGAGGTGCTGAAGTGCCATCTGTAAATTTTAAAGTCGAAGTGACTAGCCGAATCACTCTGGTCTCCACAAACTGCCCACTTTTCACTTGACTTTTGCCCCCCAGTGACGAAACAACTACTGAACTATCAAGTTTTATTAAGACAAATGAATATCATTTTTTGCACGAAAATTTATATAATACTTTATATAGAATTGATTAAATTATACTTGAATTCTTTATTTTTATTTTCTCACACATAAGATCTATAAATTAGATTTTCTAATTCATTTTGTCGAACATTTCAACTTTCTCTTGCTAATATTATTTAACACTAAACTCATACCGATCAAATTGCATAAATTCTTCAGAATAATTTGAACTTCTGAATAAAGAGAACATTAAAAAAAGCTGAGGATTAACGGTCAGTAAATGAAGTTTATTGCTTTCGCTAAAATTAACGAAAGCAAGCTGCCTATCTTTAACTGGGCTCCAGATGGAGGCCTTTGAAGACTTTATTCAGCGGTTGTCCGCACTACAGTTGGAGCGAGACGAGTTGGTACGCGAGGTCGTGGGGCTCCGCCAAGGTGAGTGAATCTCGGCCTGCACTGACTAGGCGTCCTAGGCTCGAGCTGCAAAATTTTAACATCTTTGTTTTCACGTTGGATCCATTTGGACCACATCAAGACCTGTATTTTTGTCTCTCTCCAACCTCGTTTCAGAAGCATTTAGGTAAAGTAAATTGTAAATGTTAGTTTTGTATATAAATGTATTGGACAGGTCAGTTTGTGAGGAAAGTCCGGTTCTGGGCACGTGCGCAACGCGAGTTGGTAACTTTTTGATATTTATTACTTTAATTTTACAAAAACTTAATTTTAAAATCTTGTTTGTAATTTTTTTATTTTTATTTTTTATTTACTATTAAAATTTATTGCTATAAACCATTTCTTTTTCTTTAAAATTACTTCATAGTATTATTTTTATCCCGTTTGATTTTCCTGAAAATTGTAGTATATAAACTGGAAATAGAGTCTCAACTTACTAGGCCACATTGAAAGTCCCTTTAGATTATTGGTAATTGTTTATTTATTAAAAATTTGACGATTTTTCATTAATTTCGTATATTTTTAAACCGAAATAACTCTCTAAAATCGTTAACCTGACAAAAAAGAAAAAAAATATGTACATTAAAAAAAACTTAAGAATAATGAATTTTTAAACAATTTGAGTCTGTCTAATAAAGTTCACCACGATAGGATTACCTTAACTGCGTTAGCGAATAATAATATTGATAAAATTAAATAATTTAATGAGAAAAAAATTGAAACGTCATACAGTTAAACCCAAAGATTTTCTATTTTAAAGAACGTAAAAAAATCATGTATTGCTTTAAATCACGTGATTTAAATCAAGCCAATCCTGATTCAAAATACCTAAATAAGATTTTTATTGCTTGTTGTCTACAATGAATTTTTTAAATAAATATTTTACATACCTTTTTATAAAAATGTCCAACAATATTGAAAAATAAAAGTTTGTAGGTTAAATTTACAATAGCTATTTAAATGTTGGTATTACGTTGAATGATTTTTCATACGATTTTACATTTTATTTTTAAATCTTGTCGAATAATTTACAAGATTATATTCCTGAAAAAAACTTAAATCACAAAATATAATAACAAAACTAAATTCATTTTAAATTACATTTAAAAAAAACTATGTTTAATCATTATTTCTAATGTTTCTATTAGTTACACAATGTAGAATATGAATAAATTTTCTTGCAACTTGTACGAAATAAAAAAAAATCTTTATCATTAATTTGATAATTTCCATTAATCAGGTTTGATGTTTACAAATCAAAGTTCCACGTTTTTTCCAAAAGTAATCAAACTGATTTGCTTGTTTTTTTTCTCTGCAACGTCACAGAAATGACTATTCGATGTAACGGTTCGCATTTGACGGTCATTAAATTTAATGTTCATTGACGCAAACATAAAATTTAATTAATCTAGAAGTGATTATGACCATCCGGGGCAGTTTGAAATGCTGATTCTATCAGCGTCTATCGGCCGTAAGCTTCAATGGCTGACCATAACCCTTTGAATGGGTTTACTCAGTGGACCTGACATAGCAACCAGATAATCACCAGATCGAGTTACAAGTTTTTGCACTCGCGATTGTTTTTAACGGCCACAGCAAAATTTGTCTCAAAACCCCTGCGACAAGTCTGAAATTATACAAGTCTCGACAGCTATATATATCATTCCCGCTTATCGGACAAAATTAAAGAAGAAGTCAAAATAAGTTGGCAGTAATAAACGCGCATTACGTATTCGAGATTCGTAGTTATAATTTGTCAGCCATTATCTTGGCAACGATGTAAGATTCAAAACTTTGAATGGAACCCTTCAAAACGCAGAGACGGCGATACCGCCGACCCAACTCCTTCGTTTAGACCTCATATTAATTCCGCAGGCCTCGCTACGGTAATGTTTCGAGGAGAATCCCTCGGGTGACATAAATGCATTGTCTTTAATGACGCAACCAATCGAGACACTGTAAGATACGCGATCATCTCAACGATTACAAATGGATTTTGCAGACTTTTCGTATTCATTTTCTTCCCTTTTTTATCTCTTCATAATGCTTTGATTTTTCGTGACTGACATTAATAGTGTTAAATTTCCATGCAAACAGTATTTAAAATGCATCATACTTTGTAATGATTATTCTTAATGATATCCAATTTTTTATCTGAACAAATAATACACTCAGTTCGATAAATTGCTAAATTTTTTTAATCTCAACTTAAAATCGACCTTGCAAACGTCGTCAAAACATGTCCCATGCTATGTTCGGTCGATCTACAACTCTAGACAAGGAACTCTTGCAGTTATCAAGCCCAATGGTCTACCAACGGTCGTTAGAAACCGCTACTCTCCTTGGTCCCTTTTCCTCAATGTCCTTCATTCTGTCCACCTCTTCAAGCTTACTATCCACCCAAAAGCCATACCCTTTAACAGATATACGGTGTTCTATGTTACTTAACATTTCTGCTGATTGTTACATGAACGTTTCATCAACAGTGATAGTAGTTGAGAAACCAAAATGTCTATAATCTCGCTTGGATTTTTGTTTTATTAACTAATCATGTATAGTTTATAAATATTTTCTTCTTTATTTTTATTAGTTTTGTGTTCTTTTAAAATAAAGATAAGAAAATCTTAACTACGAAACAATACTTCACCGTACACCGATAAAGAGAATTTTTTTTGTTCCCAAAGAAAAAGTTAGTTTGTTTGATAGGGTCGTAATACACCATAATGCCGGTATTTAGCAGAGTGTAAATAAAGCGTTAAATCCGTGCTTAGGAGGTTTAATCTTTATTTTTCTCGGGATTCCAGCCAGAATACATTATCGCACGAGGTCCTTATAGCTACAATGTCCATAATAGGCTGTGGAGAGTGTGCCGAAAAAGAGTCGTCGTATTTTGCAAAACAATCCGATACGCGTACGCCTGAGTTATGATGCATCTAATTTTAAGCTCTCTTTCTCTCAATTTCGATAATGGAATTCTCTTCTATTAACAAAATTCAGCTTATAAACATTTTAACCAAATCCGAAGATTCGTTTTGAAAAGTGTATTAGGAATTCAAGTGACTCTCGTGAGGATTGAAAAAGACAAACGCTTTTTACAGCCGAGTCAGATTTAAAGAACCGCAGCTTCGGCGTTGCTTTTAAGTATTTGATTACGGCTCTGCAGACCCGTAACTTGTCCGAGTAACTACCCACCAGGTGCATAACTACCTACATTCGCGCACCGGTCCTTTTTTTCTCCAGGAGTACTTTGTAACGTCGTCGTTAATTTTAACGCGCTTTACGTGCCTCCGATTTCTTTAACTTATACTTTTTATGTCATTGACTTTTTACAGCTACGTTAAAATAGTTTATACAGATGAAAATGAAAAACAGTTTTCCAGCTTTCTTATTAAACTTTTAATGTGTTCGCATATTTATTTTCTACCCTGTATCAGTTTTGTCGTCTCCATTATGAATTTGTATGTAATTTAGTCACGAAGTTAATTTTTTTCTTGAAATAATAATTCAATAATAGCACTATTGATAGAGTACACATGTCTGCGATACCATTGGTGTGAATTATAAGCTTTGCTAGGTATCACGCCAAAGAACGACAGATCTGTCAAGCGTATGCATTACACCGCTCACTGCATTTAAAGTGCCATTGCCAATCGGTTTGATATTCACTAACGTTACTATTGACGATTACGTAATACCATCCAAGTTTACTTTTGATCATGATACTGTAGTTAGTTATGTTCACATATTATCTATACATTTAAGATTTAGCTCATTGATTTTTGTATAAATTAAATTTTTTTGCTTTAATTAGCAAGAGCTTATGATTGAAAAAATATAATAATTTGCATTTAGTAGAAATTAGTTAACTGTCTGTACGTTATCTTTGAGTTACTATTATTTGCGAATCATAGAATATATACTAAAGTTTCCGAAGCGATGCTAGTGCACCAACTCATGAATTTGCAGAAGACAATAATCGCAAATAAGCAGGACATTAGGGGTAAGTTAGTTGTCTGTGAGGCAAGCTCCTTCTCAGCGCTCGCAGTTGAGCATGGTAACTATCTTTCGGGGAGATTCTCCCAGACATTAGGTATACGCAAATGGGCACGTGCGGTGGCATATATATTTTGTACGATTGTGCAAGTATTCACGTGTAATCTATTATTCATTTTGTATGGGTGCAAAAATTTGACTTATTAAAAATCTATCCATTGAAATACTGGAAACTTATTGATGTGATAAGCGATTGCGACTAACCTAGTGTACATCTGCTAACTGATTTCAAGAGTGAAACATGAAGCGATTGTAAAGAAGATTTTTTTTCAAACAGTAAGCGCTCACCAATTAATTAGAGTACACTCAAGAAAAATCGAGTTGTTAAATTAACTGTATGTTCATGGTTGAGGCATTTATAGTTAATACAAGTGAAAATATAGTAATTACAACTAGAATATCAGTTAACGTGACTATATTCACGTTAACTATATTTTCTAATCAGTTTTATGGTCAACTCAATTTATGTAGTAGAACTGACTGAAAAAATTATTTATATTACTCAAAACATTTGAAATCATAACAGTTGAAAAACTTAGTAAAATTTTGTATTGATATGATAGTTTATAATTAGATATAAATTATTCTTTAAAATCATGAATTATAACAACTGACAAATGTTAATATACTGAAGATTCATTCATTAAATAGAATAATATTCTTATTGTTTGATTTGACATCTACATATATTTACGATTACGTATCGAACAAAAATCTTGCTTCTACAACCTTTAAATACAATAACTGTCACATATGGTTAAGTTTACTACATTGCTGAGTTGACATTACTCAGTTAAAGATAAGTTGACCAAAAAACCAACTAAAATTTTATAGTAAAGGTTCTCAATTTTTGTCTGAGTGTATCACACAACGTTATATTATGTCTAAGATAGTTTTTGAAACTACATATGAGCAATTCTGCCGATAATTTTCCTTTAGCCGAAAAAAAATCGAAAATTTTCTTGTTGAGGGGACATCTTTAGGGTAATTTTTTTCTTGTTTTTTTGCGCTCTAAAATAGACAAAAAATGTATATACAATTTCATTGCAGCAATAAAAAAATCGAAGTTTTAGAACTCAGGGTACACATTCAAAACTATTTTTTCCTTGTTCCTTGGCCTATCAAACGTACAATAAATTTGGGCCCAATGAAAATTTAAAGGGTGACACCTTTAAAATTACTAATTAAATAAATGAAAAAACCGCTAAATATCTGTAGAATTGCTCATATATAGTAATCTATATAGCACCACTATTTTTTGTCTATTTTAGAGCGCAAAATACAAGAAAAAAATTACCTAAAAAGATGTTCCCTCAACAAGAAAGTTTCCGATTTTGTTTACGTTGAAAGGAAAATTATTTGTAAAATTGCTCATATAAACTATTTATTGCAAACAAAAAAATTATTGCATTTTTCTTTACATTTTGAGGTAAGAAATGCATCTGGGAAACAATTTTTGCAAAATAAAGCTTTTTTGTGGTTCAGTAAAAAACTGATTAAAATCTATTATAAAATTCCACCCGGATACATACATGAAAGAAAATTAATAAAACGTTGTAAAAAATAATAATTAAAAGGTCATTTTGTTGTTGTTTAGAAAACATACATTCTTTTGAACAAAAATTTACATACTAAAAACTTAAATGTATAGTTATATTGGATATGATATTTTAAAGAGCGTTAAATTTCACATGAAACTATTTAAGCAAAACATATTTTGATTATACAAAATCTTCATATGAACCTAATTCAGTAGCCACTCATTTTAGAATTCTTAAAAGTATATATTTTTTTGTAATTAAAGAAATATTATTGAATATAAACTTAGCTGGTTTCGATTTTAGGCGCTTTAATTTTTTTAATAACAGTTTCATTTGTTTAAATTAATTTTGTTAACTATTTCTTTGAATAATTTTAACTTTTTCATACAAATAAGAGAAAATTTGCATCAAATTTTAAAAAACTTACAGTTTAACAAAAATAAAGAAACAATATTTTATAATGTGTAACATAGAAAAGCAATACACTTTTTCAAATTAAATTTTAGTGGTATAATTTACCATTGGTCAGCCTTCCTCATCCTTATGCTCAATTTTTAATGTATTTTTTTTTCTTTTACGTTTTTAAAGATAGAAACTCATCAACAATAGATGTTTCCATAAAATTATTAATAAAAAAATTACAAAATATGTGACAATACAGATTTTTGTCGTCGAGTTCATTGAACTTCAATTATTGACGTCAGTATAAACTAACTTGGCAATCTCGAGGAATTCAAGTTACTAAATAATTTCTAAGAGCAGCTGAAAGCCCATTTAATAAAATACACATCTCAATAAACCGCGTTCTGACAGTACGCCAATCGAATTTCGTGACAGAAGTTAGGAAACAGGTATTTCCCATCAAGCTATTTCACATTCGAGCCTTGACTATCCCAAAACTAGATTGCCCTATACACGTTTATTATTACAATGCTTGATTATTATTGTACAGCGACATAGAATACCATTTATATGGACTGGTATAGGTCAAGTATCAAATTACCAATAACCTGAGCATTTTGACGTTTGTTGAAAAATATATGAATAATGTTACCATCGCTGTAAGAGTTCCTCGCGAAATAGTACTTTCTATCAATAAAGCATAAAAGAAAATTCGAAACAATTTTAATTAATAATAAATTAAAAACCTCTTTGCATTGATAAAATTCTATTCAAAAAACACAAAATCTAGAATATATTTTATAAAGTATGAAAACTTGTCTAAATTGTTTGTTCGTTATGAATATTAATTTAATTTGTATATTTGAGTAATATTTTTATAGTCACAGAAGTTATTGCTGAGCATTTCTGGAACAAGACGAGTTGCAGTTTTTGGGGATCCACGAGAAATACATTTTCCTCGTTTAGCAATGCTTAATTAATCAATCCATTTAAAACTTGTATATATCAAAATGTTAATTTTATTTGTAATAAAAAAAAATGAGATCAATACTGATAAAAAATGTAATCATTATTTCAATTATTTTTAGTTATAAGAAATGATCGAAATGATCAAAGGCTCTCAATCATACAACATAATGGAAAAAATATCATAACTGTCAAGCAAATGCAGTAAAGTATAACTAAGTCTTGTGAGTCGTTCGTTCCAAACAAGGATCAGAGAAGAAAAGTCGAAGAAGACGAGGTCCCTTTTATTCTATTCGAAATCGACTCGTATACACATCCCGAAACAATCACTCGGACGACCGGTCGCCATTACAACCTTAACTTTGCACGCAGAAGCGACACCGTTATGTATAGGGTGTACCGAAGGAAATAACCGTCATCTGTATTCGCGATAACATCGTAATTGAATGCGGTTGACGGGGATTTGCTATACACCATCCGACCCCCGGACATCATCCCTCGTCTCCTGCGTCTCCTCGTCCCGGGCTCATAACACTCTCCACCCACAGGCCAACTTTGAGCAGCTACTCGAGGTCGCGAGTATTAATCATATCAAGGCGCGAAAAAATCTACCCTCCCTGTGTACATCGTGTATTATACACTCACACGATCGCACTTACAGTCTGCAGAAAAAAAGGCAACCCCGAACCAGCGATAGCAAGATAGCATAGACTGTGGCAAACTTTATGACTGTTATTTCGGCGGAGTTACGCACTTCTTTTTCTCATTCACTGACTTTTGAAATGACGTGCGTTTCTGATGCGTCGTAGATAGCGGTTTATGGGAGGATTAATTAAAATCAACGATTTATGGCAAGAATCAGTTTTATGCTGATAAATGATGGGGCAATTTTACGAATATTTTGATTTGAGATTTGATACAAAATGTGGTTTTATTATATTGTTTTATGGATACATTTTGAGTCAATTAAACTAAAATAAATTTGTATTTAAAAATGGGGATGTGAAATGAATTTATAGAAGGAAACTTCAAAATTATAATAAATTCTAAAGTACGTGATCGTCTGCAGGGACAGTAAGTTTTCTGTTGGAGAGATGAACGATGGATCGTAACATTGATGTATGGTAGTTAGTATGTAACAAGGGGTATTAGATTAAAGTTAAAAGGAAAGATATTAAAATGAATTTTAAGAAAAGTATTGAGCTTTTTAAAGTGTACGAACGATTCCTTTTTTTTACACATCAAGCCAATTAAAATTTAGCTTAAGTAAAGTGGAGTGAAAATCCCACTTTTTTTATTTTTCATACTGTAGAAATAACAATTTATGGAATACTTTCAAATAAATTAGTGTTCCATAGAGTTATCTTTGTAAAAAATTTGCACTTTAAAGTATTAGTTTTAAAAACGACACTTTTTTTTAATACATTTTGCAATATAATTTGTTTGCTGCAATATAATTACATGTTCATTCTATAGTAATTCTGTGCAATACACGTAAAAATGAAAAGATTACTGATTTTTAGTAGTTTAATTACAGAGTTTCATGATTTCAAAATTGGGATTTAAGATCGATGTAATCAATGAGTACGGTCGTATTTGTTTTGAGGGCTGGTCAGGCCACTTTAAGACGAACGCTTATAATATTATAATATTTTTGATTCTTTTTATAAAAATGGTTATAACAAGTCAGAAACTAAAACAAATATGAACTAGCCAGAAATGACCATGTCTTATGACCATAACTCATGACAACGACTTATGATCATGTAAAAAAGAAAAGAACACTGATTTTTAGTCATTCAATCACTGATTTTTATGATTTGAAAATTGAGATTTAAGGTCATAACCATAACTCATGGCTATTGATCATCTTAAATAAATTTCTTGAAATGCCTTTATTAAAATTTTGTCAGCAACAATGATAAAATTTGTTCTTGAAATTTTCTTTAAACTATTTCAACAGAAAAGTCGTTGAAACGTCTTCAAAATTATATTAACAACCATGTTTCGTACTTTTATTGACTTCTTTAAGTACATTTTTGACTGATTCAAACTTGTTTTAGTTTGTAAACATATTTTTTTAACTCGCCGAACAATTTCAAACTTATCTAAACACATTTCGGACTTGTTATATAAAATTTTTATACAAAATTGAAAAAGTCGTTCGCCTTTAAGTGGCTGAACCGGCCTTGAAAACAAATGCAAACGCATTCAATAAGTTGAATTATCGAAAATCAGGAATACGAATTACTGTTTCTCAGTAAATAATTATTGATTTCATCAAGCTTAAATTTTAACTTTCAAATCATGAAAATCAGTAAATTTGACTGAAAATCAGGAATTTAATTGTTTAAAATCATTATTGTATTTAATATAAAATAATATTGTTATTTTTATAAGCGTTAAAATTTAAATTGCTACAGTTGAACCTACTTATTGCTACTCGAAAACAATGAATTCTATTTAAACTCAGCGAGAAATCACGAGAACAATTTTAACGCGAGCGAATTTCATTCGATTTGACACTCGTCTGTGCATGTAAATGAGCGATTTGTAAATTTGCTGAGAGAAATTCTAGTATCGGAATTCTTTTCACGAACGCGAGTGGGCGAGAAATGATATTTATGTCCAAAGTTACTCTAGACCGGAACGTCTCGGCGCTTCACGGTCTGTTCCCTTTATTCGACATGACGAAGGGACGTTGCAAGATATGCTCAATGGCAGTGTCACGCGAGGCTCTTTTTCAAGCCGAAGGGCACACCTCTTGTCGGGCCAAAAGAGCAGATAGAAAAGCAGAGCGACGCGACGTTATGACCCGGACATCCTTCGCGCAACGGCTGAAACCGCGTCGCGCTCGTATTTCAAATTTTATCGCTCGAAAACGCCGGTCCCCGAAAAACGCTTACCAAATTTTTGTCCTGCCATACTTTCACGCAGTTTTGCGTACAAGATTACTCTTTTTCTTGTGTTCAGACAATTTATCGAGAGGTTTTTTTGCCAAATGAAAATTATTATCTACCTTCAGCAGAAATGAATCTTTGTTTGTGTAATTACAGTTAATTACAGCATGTTCATTTAAAAGTATCTTTTATTTATTTCGTAGATTTGCATTAAATTTTGTTTCAAATTATTTATTGTAAAATGTTTTTCAACCAAATAAGTGGTTATCTTTTTGGTGCAATAAAAATTGAAGCTTTGAAAAGATTAGAAAAGAAAAATAGTTTATTAGTTTGTTTGTTTGCATTTTTTTTGTTTCAGAGATAACTCTGAAATAGGGATATTTGCAAGCCTCTTGGCTCATTTGATACAACATAGGCAGGCCGAGTCGCGTAAGTTATTTCAAATGGACCGAATGGTACGTTCGTACGCATCTCTGCTGTGTGAGAGAAAAACACGCAATGTTTACCATCGTTCTAATTTAGGATCTAAATTTTCAGGAACATAAAGGGTAAACTAAAAGAGAAAAAAGATGAGAAAAAAAAGCTTTTTATCGAGTTATCGAAGCGTGGTACAAATGTCAAATAATGTTCTATATTGAGTTAAACTAGTATTCAGAAAATGATTGAAATTTACGAAAAAATTAATCATTTGTTTAATCATCAAAATTTTCCAAATTTTCCAAAAATAATTAATTATTCTTTCTTAGTTTACCAGAATAAAAATTTTAGTTTCAACTTAATTTATTGTTATAAATTAATATTAAATAATTCAAAATTAAAAACTGTATAAACCCAGCATGTAAATTGCAGCTTTGACTTTTTTTCGCAGTGTACATATAACCTTTATCTCTCCGCCAACTACATAAATTTCTTTAATTTACATAACTTTTCCATAAACATAAATATTATTCAACACTGGCGTGTTGCAAAAAACAACGTTTTTCTTTACATGCTACACACTTAAAAAAGTGCAAGATTATTCGACGCGCGAAACTAGGTTGTCCGCAAAGGGACAGCGGTTAAGATTAATTGTAATTTTAGCTGAGATTGTCGAGGCCGCGGTTGTGGCCTTTTTGCCGAACATAATGCATAGCGAAAGACGACACCCTTATCTCGGGATCTTTAATTCCGAGCTTTCGGTTTGGGGTGCGCTCTCTCTCCGTCTCTCTCGTCGTCATTTGTCCCGTTGGTCTCTTTTCCGCGCGGACATCCGCGACTGTGGTCGTCTCCTTCGTCCTGAAAATTGCCTTCGTTGATTTCATTTTGCGGCAGATTATTTTAAAGGGACCGTTGCTTTTTTTGCCCGTATGATTAATACGATTTTCGTGAACAAAAAGAAGGAGAATTATGCTTCAAACAGGATAAAGTGAGAGAGAAAGCAAAAGACAAACCCTCAGGCATGATGCTTGCCTCGGTCCGATGGGGAAAGCTAACTCGATTTCATTTCGCACACGCAATGCTTTGCCATTGTGAGCGTACATTCGCGGCTGCGATATTGTTCGGTTTAAGCATCCCCCCCTTCCACTCACTTACAATAACTGTAATCGAATTTCCCAACGAGAGTTTTTGTGTGTTATTCATCTGGATTCGTCGAGTGGATAATTATTTTGCTAATGTTCCAATCAC
>JABFPM010002394.1:0-16840 GCA_022817325.1 Idris sp. 1 HC-2018 | reverse complement strand
TTTGCTCGTGGCCCCACTTTCAATTATGGGAGAAAACTCTACTTCTCCGTCTAGTCAAGTAATATACTATTAACCTACATGATAATTATACGAACCTAGTAAAATTTTCATTTAATATTCATATTATATGTCAAAAATATCATGTCATAATGTAGAAAACTTGTATTGTTAATTTTAATTAGACGAATATTCTATTATCATTGAACTATTTTAGTGCAGAATATTATTCATAAATCAAATAATTTACAATACTTTAATTGAATAACAATCTCTAAAAATTACATTAAATGAAACATTTTTTATTTGACTTTGATCTCCGAATTTGTTCTACAAACGATTATTTTTGAAGAGGCAATAAAGTAATGTTTATTTTAACAGTAATTGTTTTAATTAAAAATGTCTGAATCTATTAAAAGCATGTACAAAAAATTTTTGTTTTCTTATAAAAAAAATGTAACTTTCATTAAAATTGTAAAAATGGTGTATGTAAAGTTGTAACTGCATAAAACTTATTCACATGGAGCCATGCACAGTAAAATGAATTATGAATCTTTCCATGTACCATATAACAATTTTAATCGCATTTCAAATTTTTATATCCGCTCAATTTCAGATTCAAATTTAAAATTTTACATTTTTCTGTTAACTCATTGCAAGGTAAAAAAGTGTCCAAGTTTTGGTATCACTGTGGTAATACAGAATCAGTAGTTCACGCGCTACCAGTAAATATGAAAAAAGCATCTGGTATTATGTGGGAGGAACGTTAATACATATTCATGAGTTTCATGCTTGGTAGGGTCGTTGCTGCACATGTTACACTCAAGCTTTCGTAAATGTAAAACGTGAAGTCAGAGAAATTCGGATATGAAATGTTGGCGTTTGTTGTGCACAGAGATTGTGAATAAACGAATTGTCGCAACAATTTGCTGTTACACAATCTTTTGGGCGGATAAATATTGCGTTATTTTTTGTCATTCATGTTGTGTGTTTCGTCTTAATCTCAAACATCAAGAATTATAATTTATCCTGTAATCAATTATTTTTATAATTACTTTTATCATTAATACTATTTGGGTTAAAAATTCTAATTACAGGACAAAACAAATTTTCATTTGAATAAGTTTTTCGTTGAAACTATAATGCAACTTGGTAAGCCTTTTTTTTACATTTAATTTGGTATGCTGAATTGTTTTATTTTTTTCCAATTCTTCACTAGGTGAAGAAAATTTATTTGTTTATAAAAATATATTGTTTAATAATTCTAAATCTATTTGCATTCAATAATATGCTTTTAGTTTAGTAGCTTACCTGATTTGGCGTAAAGTAATTTAATTTACTCTTTTAATAAATTTTGAACAATATACTGCTCATTTTTATTATTTATTTGCCTGTGTTCAAATCAAACTGAAATATATTTGGAATCAATTATATAACATATAATAAATTTCAAACTTCTGGTTATATTGTAAAACAGTTTAATTAAATTAACATTTTTGTGGGAATTAAGTGGTGAAGAGAATACAAAAATTGAATAAAATTTCGAGTTAAAGAATGCAACTTATTGTCTAATCAATAATCTGGCTCTCAATATTAAAATGTTACTACAATAGTCTAAGTTAAGATCAAATATAATTTATTTTTGTATACCAAATTTTTATCAGACTTACACTACTTGTTTTCTTATGTCTACGTTTTGGATATTATTTGATATCCAATATTATCAGATATTAAAAAGAAAGTTCAAATAATTTGTGTACAAAGCTTGTTTCTATAACTGTAAAAAAAACTGCAACATTTTTAATGATAACTAATGATACACTATTTTCAAATGTATAAACTGCAGAAAAAGTATTACATTCATTTACATACAAATTGAATTTGAGAAATTATATTTTACCTACAAAATAAGTTAAAAAATCATAAATAGAATGTAAAGTTTAATGAATATTAATGTTTTAAAAATATATGAACACAAGGTTCAATTATAAAATTGTATATGAAATTAATAGGAAAAACACAATTAAAAAAGTATTTTAACATTTTGCTTTTTAGCATAAAACAAAAATAATTTTGTAAAAAAAGAAAAATAATATAAAATTTTAAATTTTCACTTTATAAAGTATATTACATTGATGTCTGCGTTTTCTTTTTTTATAACAATTGTTTTTAAAAATATTGAACTAAACGCAAACCAATTTATTTATAATTAATGTTCGTTAAAATGTATTTACAATTAAAATACTCGTATCACCCAATCGGCAATATTTTTTCCACAGTTTACTATAAATTTAAAAAAAATGAATTAAAACAGTTAAAAACAAACAATGACGTAATAACATGAGATGATCATTTTGTGATTCGATGTTATAACTGAGTGAAACATCAGGATACATCCCATGCTACTGTCCTGTCTAGTTGTATTACTTGGATATAGCGTGATTTCAAATTTAGCATCTAATTAACAGTTACCTCTACGTTGCTTACAATCATAGGCATGAATGATTACTACCATGGTAATACTAAAAACGGTGTAAAGCAAACAACACGAATAAAAAACAAAAATTTCACCATCGTGAAAATGCAGTTGAATATATTCACTTACGGATAATTGCATCGCAAACAGGTCCAGGTTGTTGGCCAGGTTGACGCGTGTGTTACGGAAATATTGCGATACGGAATTATCAGTTTCGATGCAAGATACGAGACAGAGTCGTTCACGACGGAAAAAGAGAAGAGACAGATTCGTGAACGTTATAGATTGCAAATAAATAGTACAGCTTAAAAGTAAGTTGAGTCTAAGTGAATAAAACATTGATGATAAAAAAATAACATAATAATTAATAAATATTATCAAAAAAGACAAACAAATAATAGCTACCATTTGTCTGACGTCGAAATTTAAAAATTTGGTAATAAAGCACCAAACGATTTTGTTTGTTTTCTGCAAACAGAGTGGATAACAAAATTGTTCGCACCAAAATGCGTAATCAATAAAACAGATTCATTGCAGTGGTCGTAATGTGATGTTAAATACGCAGAAATAAATTTTGCCTGGTGCATGTGCAGTTTAATTTTTTCCTTTTTTTATGAAACTGTTGTGGTATAATTAATTTTCTTGATTATATTGCACGAAAAAAGTCAATAGCACACAAATATTCTACATTCAATGTAAATTATAATTACGACGATTCTAGCTGTTGTTTGATAATAAATTGTGAAACATGAATTGGAATGTCAATAAAGCTTAAACGGATTAACATTGCAATATTAATTGTGTCATTAAAACGTACGGAATTTGCTTTGAAACTTTTTTTACATTATTCAATGTAATTTTAATTTTGCAATTCCTGTCGATTTTAACATATAATAATCATTAATTAATATCAATTTTGACAAACTTGTGAATAAAATCTGGCGTGATTCTTATTGAATTTTACTTAATAAAATAATTTTAAGTAAAGCATAACTGCTATGAAAGACCCAATTTACTTAGCAGTAAATGATTTTACGAACAAAAAAATCTTTATAAAAATTCATTCTTTTATGAAATTAGTTTTTTATAATTAATAACTTAACCCACTTTTCACACGCTTTTCCTTAAAAGCCCATTACAGCAGATTTCCTACTACGTTTTATCTAAACT
Organism: Idris sp. 1 HC-2018; assembly: GCA_022817325.1. NCBI lineage: Eukaryota > Metazoa > Arthropoda > Insecta > Hymenoptera > Scelionidae > Idris > Idris sp. 1 HC-2018. Next base: position 13,197 of record JABFPM010002394.1, on the reverse strand, counting down.
ACCTATCATGCACACTCTAAATGTCAACCAATTACAGTGAAAATATAATATATGATCAATTATGAAATTATGGCTAAATTATCAATTGAAATATTTGCTAGAAGAAATAATTATTATGAAGAAATGATTTTAAAAGTAAAATTGAATCAAATTTAGTTTCATTAGTACGATAAGAAGTTTCATTATTTTAATTAAAAATTATAAATAAATTTGATTTAAAATAATTTTAAAAAAATGATACAAAATAAATGAGAACAAAAATTCTTTATTAAAACAAAATGTTTTTATACATTTTCTCGACAGCTCAAATTATAGTTTGGTTAATAAAGTTCTTTGCACTGAATGTTTTCACTTGAAAAGTCTGCAAGTTATGTAAATTGAAAAATTGATTTACTATTGTTGTGGTTATAAATTATAAGAAATAATGACACTTAATTAGAAAATGTTTGCAAAGGGAAATTCATAATAAATGCTAATTAATTTTCTTTTCCCAAATTTAACAAAATTTTTTGAAATTGTGAATTTATTATGAACAGCAAGGTTTCAAATAAAACTTCTCATAGCAATCAATTCAAATTAAACGAATTGAAAATAATTGAATTTTTGACGAATATAAACGAGAAACTCGCTAGCCACAGCTCACATAAATATCAAAATAACTTATATGTAAAATGAAAGATCAACATTTATATATATACGCGATAAAGATTTGAATTGTTTATTTTAGTGTAGATATTGATTGAAAAGTGAAAAATTAAGTTTGTACTATTGTGTAGTATTCGAATATATCGAAAGTTTGGCAAAATCAGAAAACTAACAAAAACGAGCAGTGCTGTTACCAAAATTTTTTTCTTGTTTAATGCAAAAATACATTTTCGACGTCATTGTATTGCACAAAAAGTTGCATCATGTGTAATAATTTGCTCTTATATTAACAAACAAAATAACATGCTAGTATAAAGTTTGTGTTTTACTCGAGATGCAGTTGAAAAATCAAATGCATTGAGAATAAAAAGAATCTATTCGTAAATATACTATTTTTAAAAATGAAACAGTTGATTAACTGTATATATAATTTAAAATGCTAAATAGATGTAAAAATATATATTGAGCCGAAAAAAAATTGTTATTAAATAAAGTACACATAGAGACTTCGTGCAACTATTCCTTTTGTGAGTTAATTTTAATTAAGATACAACTTACCTCCTTGGAGCATTGGCTCATTGATCTCAACGTAAAAGAGGGCGTCTTTTTCATAAGAATCTTCCTCTACTATAGTAAGCGTTATTATTTTTCTAAAACAAACAAGAAATTACAAATTCATTATTAATTTTAATATTTATACAAAAATATGAAATGCAGTCAAATAAAATATAATAAATGCAGTCAAAAATATTATAAAGAAAAGTTTGTATATATTTTATACATATACCAAAATTTTGAACTTTTACAAGTTTTGTTGTAATTATTCTAAAATATTAAATTAAACTCAACTTTGTTAAAAATATAATTTTTTTTTCTTTTATATTTATTCTCGTATAAATAGTTTGAAAATGGCTTTTTTAAATCTGCAAAATAGCTGGAAAAATTCTCAAAATTGAACAAGAAGGTAAAATATAAAAAATACACGATTTTGGAAAAATAGACCAGAGAGAAAAGTAATATAAGTAATAAAGCACTTGAAGTTTATTTGAACTTTTTAAAATATTTTCAACTTTACTCGTAGTGAGACATTTACCAGAACAATGTCAATTTATTAGATCCGAACAAATTAAAAATTTGCCGTCGACTGTCATTAAACTCATTTTATGAAACAAAACTTTTGCAGTTTTTATAAGCCTCATACATAATTTTTTTAACTCATTTGTAGAAACAAGTGCAAGACTCTTATAACTTGTGTTTAAAAGGTGTTTTCCGTTACAAATGTAGACATTTTCTGAACAACTTGTGTAAAAATTGACAAAATTATCAAAAAATGTAATTTTCTACAGACATAATTCAATAAATAATATTAAATATTTGTATACCTGCAAACCCTAAATTAATTTATTAAAAATATATAAACCAATCAAGATTATCATATTTACTATTAAATAGATTAAATAAACATTTGAAATGATTTTATTTTTAATTTTTTTGAAAAAATCAGTTAGTCAATTATATAAAAGACTAAACTTTGTTACGCAGTTAATTTATGACAATAATCGAGTATAGCAGTTGAAAATATGATAAGTTTCCTATATAATAGTAACAGTTAAATATAATCCAATAAATCTAAAGTTATACAATAAATGCAATGAACTAGTTGAATTCTATGTGTTTATCCTGCTTCACTTGCAAGTTACTTTCGTTGTAAGAAATCACATAACTTTTACTCAGTATCTTCACTCGTCAAAGTATACGTGTATTACATATATAAGAGCCTCATTTCCAATGTATATATATTTAATCTATAAAATAACATTTATTAACATTTAAATGTTCGTTTATATTCAATTGTAATTGTTACTTTTTAACGCGATGCCAAACGGAAATTCTCTGTCTCTCTCTTATTTTTAGTGATATTTTAAATTATATGATTGTTTTAATTAATTTAACACAAACAGCCATGTACCGGTGTTGACTATAAATGGGAGAATTTTATAAACTAAAAAACAACAAAAAATATAAAAAATTACAAAAGTAGTTTCAAAAGTACGAAAAATTATCGTACTTTACATCACCTTAACAGATTAAAAAATATTTTTCAGATATTAAATTATGTGTTTAATTATTTTGACGTTTCGGTTTACAGAAAATTTCGCTATCATCAGAGTGAAATTGTACAAATAATATACAGGTTTGTGATTTTTAACGTGTCACAAAAACTAAAGTTTCTGTGCTAATGAACTAACTCTTGCTCGAAAAAGTTTATCTATAAATGAAATGCGTTATTTACTTAAATGTTCGTTTTTTTTTTTCACTGTTATAAAACAATGTTCATAATAAATAATAATAAACTGCTATAAATGTAAATGCAATATAAATCATGTGATTCTTAATGACTGTATCAATATATTGCAGATTACAAGTATTAAAGTCATAAGAGATAATCCTAGCTAATCCAGAGTCTCTTTATCATTATGGATTTTGAATCTTCTAAATATTTTCCTTTATCAATTCATTAACTTATTTCAAAATAATTGATTGCAATAAACGAAATTAAGTGTACCATTTTTCAGTCTGTTATATGATTAGTATCTTAATCTCTCTTGACGATAAGAATTAAATAGTCTTCAACTTTGATTCATTTTAACTTAAGTTTATTTTAAAATGAGAAAAAAAATTAAAATTAAGTATAACACTCATTAACAACATTTGGTACATTATCCTTGTTTTAATACTCATTCGATCAAGAAAAGCTGATTTGTTTAAGCGAATTTTGACTAAAGGTTGGCCAGAGCTTCTTTATAGACTAATAAAACATCTTTGACTCATAAAAAGCTGCTAAAAAATCTTCAGTTTCATTGATGTTTTTACATTTAAATAACTTTTCTTAAATACTTTTATATAAAATTTATAACCAAATGAAAAATTGATGTGTAAAAATTAACTATGAACCACATCAATAAAAATATAAAACAATAAAAAAGTGATGAACTTAAATGAGTAAAATTCACTTGGTGAATTCATCTTATTAATAGAATCACAAAATATTTTAATTAATATACTTCTTCAGAGATACTGTGTTTGTCTTCTAGTTTTATGCGACAATGATTTTTTATTGTAATGTACAATGTTTTTGATTTTTTCAGATAGTAAAATACACGATTATCTTTTTGATTTTAAAAAACTATGAGTAAATTATAATTGTTAACTTTAGTTTTTAAGTTTAGTAAAAACTAACTACTTTTAAGATTAACTATATAAAATATTTTATCTCTGCTAACTTTAGAATAGGATTATTGAACGTAATCTTGATCTCACATCATTTCTGATTTTAAGTCTGCTGTCAGTATTATAATTGCAGGCTGTGAACTTCAGTTTTACAAGAAGTGAAACTTATTACAAACAGTACCACAGAATAAAGGAACGTACACCGGCTTTACGCATGTGCATATACGAGGGAAAATAAAAATGTCTAGATCATTTTTTGAAGAACTTTTTGTAGAAAGGAGGTAGGAACGGATAAGATACGGGAAAAGAGTACGGGCTGTGGCCCGAACTTTTAGAGAAACCACGTCTGCATTTGCGTTTTTCGCCAAGAGGATCAAGAAAATCTTGACAAAGTGGTCGGTAGCGAGAATGGAACTCGCTACCTCCAGATTGCAGCACACCTGGTCTACTAACGCACTATACTACGGTCGCTTAGTCAGTATCACAAAATATTAGATATTGTATAGCATCTTATAAAAGATTTAAATAATTTTAATCAGCTAAATGTGTAATAAACATTCGGGAAAATTATTTTTTCAACACAATATTACATTTTCAAAAAAATGTCAATACCATTTGATGGTAGGAAACTTAATTAATCCGATTATAAATGGTAGTAAACTGATTACTCTCTTACCGTTGAGTATATTTTCATGGGAAATAATCATCTCTAAATTGTCAGCATCTACTAACAACTTTGTGGAAAACTTGAAACGAATTTTCTAATATGATATGCAGTTAATATAATTCTGGTTTGACCACGCCAAGAGTTTCACCAAGATTGAAGTATCTTTACTATAATATTTAATTAAGAAGATAAAGCAAATCCTTTAATTACATTACTACAATGCTAGTATAACAAAACTTGTATTTAAATTTTTTAGATAGAAATAATACAGAATCATATTTCAGTTTCAAGCATAAAATGATATTTTTGAATAAAATTTTGCCTATTTTAAATTTCGCTAATTTTGCAATTTATTTTTAGAAGAATTTTTGTAAATTAAAATTTAGGAGTATGATTTTTATCATTTTTAATTATACTTATATTTTGATAAACTTTGTAAAATTTGATTGATTACAAAATCAATATTTCCAATTCACCATTTCAAGTTCTATAATGAGTGTGTGGAGTATTGATACCATTATTCAAACATTTAATATAATGCACGCCGTCATTTGTTGATTCACGCAAATCATGAAAGTAAAAAAAAGCAGAAAATACAAGTAAGAACCTCCGTGCAAAGTACCCACTTGACATATTTAACTCTTAGATGCTAAGCATGCCATTGAATATGCATGCTCATCTGTGTACAAAGATTTAAGAAAAGTAACTATTTATCAACAAGATTCATCGAATACAAAAAAATATCTTCTAATAATTCTTTATTTTGCAACTCTGCACCCTTTTTAATTCAAATAATTCTTCAAGCCGTTACACGAAAAAAGCAAAAAATAAGATCGATTTGCAATATATCTCACTTAAAAGATATATGTACTACTACAACAAAGTAAATTTTCAAGCAGTTGTTTTAATGAAACCATCTTTTATTTCGATTTTGTCCTGATTATAAATTTTCATGTACTTTTCAATAAGTAATAAACAATATGTCTTACTTTGTACGAATTGGAAGTTATTTATTTTATTTATTATGATCAAATATTCCTCATAAATTTTAATATTTCTTTCAATTTATTTAAGCTGAAAAATAGCATATTCGAAGATATAAAATTGAGATACAGTGTTAAACCTTTTGTCAAATTCAAGTTATACACAAAAGTATTCGAAAATATGAAAGTAAAGTTGTAAGAATTTGTATGTCATAAAAGACAATACAAAATATAAAAGTGAGCATATTTGACAGATGAGAAATTTAGTGTTCGTATGTATATAAGTATAATATTTTTTAACGAATTGTTTACTATAATTTATAAATTTCAATCGTTCATATAAAATATAAATTAACAAATTGTACGATTACTATAAGATCGTTTGAATTTAATTTTTAGTACTGCTTTGTAGCATACCTGCTACATTAAGAAACTGAATATGTAAAGTTTACAAACTCGGTTTCTCAGTGTACATATTTTGAAAACTGAAAGTAAGTTTTTGTTTCACTGTAGAAACCAACTTTTTCAAAAAACACTAATACTATTTAAGTAAGTATAAAGCATAATAATAAATGTTACATAGTAAAATAAATTTTTTAAATGAAACATTTATATACACTATCGCTAAAAAGTTTGGGGAGATCTGCACACGTTCAACATTTTTGATCACTATAAACTAAAATAGTTATTTTGTTTGAGATTTCAGCTTTTAATTTTTTTTTTTTTTTAATTTTATATTTAATATTTGCCTAATATGAATTTTTCATAATTTATTAATAACAAATTGAAACATTTTAAGATATTAAGAATTTTAATCTAATTTGCTGCTAGTAGTGTGCTTTCTTAAAACAATTAAAATTTTGCGAAATTTAAAAAAAAAATTAAAGATTTTTCGATAATTTTTAAGGAAGATTTGGTAGTTTGAAATTATCAAACTTTAACACTAGAACGACTGGCGTTTGCGTATACCTAAAACGACCGACGCCGTCAATTTGACGGCATGACTGTTTTTTGGCGTTTTTAGTCTTGTAAAGTTTTGTATGCAAATGTAACGTTACGAATAGAGTGTTTAAATGAAAAAATACATACTACCATTATAAAAACTTTATTTATTATTTATTTATAACTTATAATAAATATGTTAATACATTAATAAAACTTTTAAAATAGAACGGTTTACAATCTGGTAAACAAAAATAAAATATGTATTAATTATATATAACGGAACATAGTTATTATATAACAAAATTAAAAATCGTTTTTGTTTATTTAAAAACTAGTAGACTGCTAGTATACTGCGTTCATGGTTTGCATGAAATGCATTTGTACACGGTCGAACTTGTGCATTTTCCACATATGTTTTTGCCGCAAGAAATGCAAGTGTCAATTGATTTGTTTTTCTTGCAGCGATTTTTCAATTGACACATGCCTTTCTTAGATTTTTGAGTATTAGGAGCAGCTTCTTCTTCGTATTGGTCCAAATCTGCAGCAGCATCAATTTGTAGTTGTTGGCTAATGTATGGAGCGCTCAGTTCGTCTACAAGATTTTGCAAATAAACTTTTCTCGAGATTTTTCGACCTGTTATTTCCTTGAATATAATCCATGCATTGATGCCCGCAAGGTCCAATATATTATTGAATACGTGGATAGGCCAGCGACGTGTTCCGACTCAAGTGCTGCACTTTCTGGCCACTTGATCAACAATGTCCACGCCGAATTTTGTCGCATTGTAATCGCATATCGTTTCTAGTTTTCTCTTTGGGTCATCATCCTTCGAAAGACTTACAGTCGGGTGCATTGAGCTTAGAATCAAGATATTTTTGCGCACTTTTCCTTGGTAGCTAGTTAAAGTGACATCGCCATGTTTATAAACTTGTATAGAATATACAAGAAAATCGTGATGTTTTAGTTCATCAGGTACTTGACGCCGATTTTTTTTCAAAGTTCCTAGTATGCTGGTATTTTTTTTCTTCAATTCTTCAGCGAGTATCATTGAAGTAAAAAAATTGTCAACAGTAACATTCCGACCTTTGTTAACAAACGGCTCCATCAGTTTCATCACAATATAGTCAGCTAGTCTTTGATCACTTGGACGACTATCATCTGATCCTATGTACGGAAGAGCATTCAAAATATACTTGCTATCGACATCGACGCATAAACAAAACTTCTGACCAAATTTATCTGGCTTGGATGGCATATATTGAATAAATGGGCATCGCGTTTTTCTCGGAAATAATTGCTCATCAATAGTTATATTAGCACCAGGCTTGTAGCACGATTGACACTCTTTAATGAATCTATCCCACACAACAGATATCAAGGCATATATGTCACTTCTCAAGCGCTGTGACCGGCTGGATCTTTCGTCGAACCTGATGTAATGCATGATTTGTTTGAATCTATTTCTACTCATTATCTTTTTGCAGAAGCTGTTGCCCCATGTATTTGACCACAAAGACTCGACAGCTAATTTTGTGGATCCGGATACACCTCGAGCATAGAAGATCGAAATAAACGCCTCAAGTTTTTCTAAAGTTATTGAAAAGTCTTCTGCCAATTGACGTGCGGCTTCTGCTTCAGTGCATTTTTTTATATGACGTAAAATATTATCGTCAATAAATAATCTCCACGCACTAGCAACACTTTCGTCTCATACATAACGTTTTGTGTATGCTGCGGGTCCCGGGATTTCTCGCAATATATTCAGATTTGAACGTCTACCAGGAGCATTTTCAACCGCAGATTCCCACACAGTGCCATCTGGAGCAGTAAGAGGTGGCGTTGCTAACTCTTCGTCTGATTCTGTAGATTATTTGAAAATTATGACAGCTCAGCGTGTTAAAAAAGTTTTTCGATTGAATCAATAAAAAATTTTACCTAGGTTGATTTCACGAAGGTCTTGTCTGATAACGGCGTTGTGATGATTTTTGCGACCTTGACCACGACCACGACTGGAACCACGTCCACGACTAGGGCCTCGGCTACGAGAAGTACCACGATTATGTACAGGACGACAAATACCATTACCAGAACCTCGGGCACGGCCGCGACCACGACTCGAGTACTGCGAATAGCCTCGACTTTTAGGAGAAGTTGATCCCGATTATTCACTGTTGCCATCTGCAATATTTTGGGAATTGAAATCATTATTACTGCGAGAAGTATCAACTTATAAACAATTAATTTGTGAATTGTCAATAAGGAATCATAAAACCAATATGATTTACTTACCAAAGATAACACTTTCGGATTCACTAGTATTCGAAATTTCTTCATTATTACTTTCGCTGGCAGAACTCGAATTTGCTAATTGAAATAAATCATCTGAATCGATGTCAGACACATCTGATTCGCACTCTGATTCATCTTCAGGTATATTCCTGAATTTCCGAACAATATCTTTTTCATTCATTTCTTTCTGAATGAAAAAAAAACAGCAAGAAAGAGATGTCAACAAAGAAGTTAAGAACACTACAGTGGTGTTATAAACAATGTAATGTTACGCCATCTATTTGTTTACGCGTCTTTTTATGCAAAATGAAAATTAAAAATATTAATAAAATGAAGTTTACAACCGAAATTTTTGGTTTTAACAACAAATTCTGAAAATATGTATTACAATTTTTTTCTATTTTTATGTATTTTGTATATAAATATTTTATATACAATATTTTTATATAAACAATTCTTTAAATCTTTAAAAAAATAAATGATCTCTAATAATAATATTTGAAAAATGAAGTTATCATATGAAAATATATAAACAATGATGGAAAATCACGGAAGGATTTTTTTTATTTGCAATCTAACAAAAATGGTTGGCGACTGTAGAAAAAAAAAACCGTCAAATTGACGGCCTCGGTCGTTCTAGTGTTAAAACCCAAAAAAATTATTAGTAATTATCTGCATTAGTGACAATTTTATTTCAGTTTAGAAGGATCAACATTTTTGAACGTAGGCAAAGTTTTACAAACTTCCTGGCGACAATGTATAACTATTCATTTTTTACAGACAAAATAAAAAAGTATAATTAATTTTTCAGACTGAAAATCCGGGAGTCACAGAAAAATATCTCGTTGCATTTGTATATTCTGCTTAGTTTTAATATAACGTTAACAGATGTACGAAATCATTTCTCTATCCCGTATAAAGGCACGATAAAAAAGGTCAAAAAAGCACCTCAAGGACAATTTTTTAAATGATTGGATTTTGTTCGGAATATAAAAATATACATATTTCCACGTTCTTAACTCTTAAAATTCAGACCCATTATTTTATATGTATTATTATTTTTTTTTTTTCTTCTTCTTCAATAAACTGTAATATACATTATTATTTTATACAAAATTAACTTATCAGAATTAGTTAAAAATTATAAATGTTCTACCACACTATTTTCATAGATTCAATAGTTTGAAAACTTTTTTTGCAAATTGTGGCAGGAAATTTAAATTTAATTACACAAATATCAAAATTAAATAATAAAAAATAATTTAATTGCGAAAGAAACAAAAGTGCTACACTAGAATTTGTATATGATGTTTAGGGAATTAAGATCTTTTTTCCTAAAATTTCCAGATTTTGTAATCCATGCGTTTCTAAATAAACAATTATTTACTTTTTTACAAAAATAACATTTTACATTATTTATAATTTTAAATAAATAAGTAGATGCTTTGTTCGAAAGGGTTAATGTTAATGTTAAGGGTTAATTTGGACAGTTTTTAGTTTGAATTCTTTGAAAGACATGTTCACTAAAGCCACGTGAGTAAGGTTAACTTGAAATGATCTTTAAAAATGAATGTATGAAGATTAAACAAATTATTTATATATATATGAATTAATTCTAATTAAAATAATTGTTTAGTTTTTATTTTTTAACTTTAGTCCTCCAAAGTCATTTATTAAAACCTTACTTATTTGAATGCAAGCTTTTATATATAATTACTGCTGTTAAAATATTTCTATATTTATAAATGAAGTATTAATTTATTTAAATGTATAAAATACTGTGGTCTCCACTTTTAATCTTCCGGAACTCGCGCCTTTTTTGCATCCTTATTTCTCACGTTGATACTAACTCAGACTTCTTTTTCTTTGTGTACTCAGTACATCGCGCGAGTGCCGGAAGGTTAATTAAAAAACAATTACATTTCGTTTTTTAATGATGTTTTTAAAAGAAAAAAATTCTTGAGAATATTCAATTATTTCAAATTACTTTGAATAAAATAAGATGGCAAAGATTTTAAATTCAATTATTATTATTAAATAAAAAAAGTTGATTTTATTTCCAGCACCATTTAGTGTATATTTCGACAATTCTTCCAAAAATGTATTACTGTTGCACAGTAGTTGTAGTCAACTTTAAAGAAATTCATAAACAATAAAATCAAAATCGAAAATGAGCTGGTGACAAAGTTAATTATTGTTCGTTTATTTAAGAATTTGTTTGCTTCATTTTTGGCGTCAGTTAGCTGCACCAAAACGAGACACAGCCAACTATGAGGGACCGCAATTAGAAACTTATTTCAGAGGAAGGCGTTTTTTTAAACAAAGAGCAAGATTTATGCATCTTGAGCGTAAAATGTAATAGGGCAAGGCCCCCGAATTGACGATTGGGCTCGCGCCCAATTCACTAACCCGTCACCTTAGCTCTTGATCCGTCTTTCTTTCTCTGTCTCTACACACAATTGTTATTATTTGGTAATTATAAATAACTCACGTCGAGTAGGAAAAGCTTTCGGCTGCCACATGTTCTATCTCTTGTATATTTAATGTTATCCGTTCGGGTATATATTTTTGTATCTATTTAATTCCCTTTTTATTTTCTTTATATAAACTTCGCATAATTATTTTCGTACCTACTTTGTATTAGTTTCAAATGTTTCAATGTCATTTACGTGGGTGAAGGTGCAAAATGTAATTAGTTTTAACAATGAATTCCACAAAAAATAAATATAATATACTTAATAAAATATAACACATAATAAATAAAATTAATATTAAATTAAAAATCATTTTAATTAGTTTATACTTACATTTTTAATTTTTAAAATTGATTACAATAAATTATGAAAATTATTATTTATGAAAAATTGCCTCTATAAGTAAAACTTTATGTATTTTCATTGTACGTTTGATAATTAATGTTTTTATTTCGAAGATTAAACATGTCTTGTAAATAAGTATGAGTAAATAATTTAATTAATAACACTTTTTGTTATACATATAATTACAGAATAATCATTACTTTTCAATCAGAATTTCATTTCCATGCTCTAGAATGTTGGCATTTTTTTCTTTTTACTGAAAGTTGTTTCAGCCGTAATTAACTGTTGGTCTAAAATTGAGGAAATAAAAATAGAATAAAGAACACACGAAAAGGCAACACGCTTCGAAGAGCATTATTAGAATTCATTTTTGTAAAAATATTTTTGTTCCAGATTAATTAAAGTGTAATTGAGTTTAATAAAGTGACAGTAGCACATTTTGTAGTTACTTCTGCATGTAGACAATGAGTTAGCATGTCCATATTCTTTGTCATTGCTGACACATAGCAGCTGATAACCATAAGAACAGTAAAAAGCAACTAAAGATTCACACAAAACTCTAAAGCTTACAGTGGTTCGGAATTTCAAGGAACGTGATTAGTCTTTGTAATTCAATTGTTTTAGTACGATTGAAAGCTTTACATTTTTCTTTTTTTCAGTCAACAATTTTTTTCTCATTGACTATTTTTAGTAAACATAAATGTACTTTAAAGATTATAAAAATTGAATTAATCTGGTTTTCTATTTCACTTAATAATTATTAACAATTTGACAAAATTATAAAATCTTCATTTTTTTTCTATTACTCTTTATAAATTGATAATTAATTCAAACAGCTCATTAAAACTTGTTCTGAAAATTTTAATTTTATTTACATTCATTATCATGCTGCATGAACTAGGTGAGCTTGCAATGTTAATTAGTATCTAAAATAAACACAATTAAAACTATTTTTCAATTGAAAATCGATGCAATAAAAGTTTCCTTTTAAATCAATTCAATTATCTTTTTTGTTTGTTTCAATCGTCACAGTTATATATGATTTATTATTCAAGACCGTTAAATTGAATGTTTACAAAACGATACATTGAAAAAGTAGACACACGGTGGTGTCGAGATTTCATGACCAATTTCAAATTTACACAATTGAAATTGAAATCCTAATCTCATTTGATCGAAACCCTTGGAGTAAATTAAGGGTCACGGAGGGTCAAACTGTTTACGGATAACAGAGTATAGAGGTGTGTTTTATAAGGGCTATAACAGTTTAGATCTTGATTATTTTTTATTTATTTCTTTTTGCATATACATTATGGGATAATAATTTTTGGTCTGTTTTGTATTATTGCATCAAAAATATAAATGGTATCAAAGAAAGTATTTCACTGAATATATATATATATTAGAGTGGCCTTATAAAAAAAATTTTTTTTGTAAGGGCAGATTCGTGTTTTTCAGGTTGAGAAACCATGGAAAAAAATTTTTTTCGATATTTTTTACTGTGAAATAAGGCTTCTCTTCAGAGGCCCAATTTTACAAAAACAGCTATTTTAGCATGTATGGATGATTTAAGGTAAACTTAGCAAACCTTCTCCAAAGTTGTCATATATATGTCAC
>JABFPM010002393.1:0-14086 GCA_022817325.1 Idris sp. 1 HC-2018 | reverse complement strand
CAGACTTCTCTGTGGCTTTTTAGCTGGATGATTAGTTGTCATTTGTTTTGGGTCATCTTTTTAACAGCGCTGCTCGAAAGAGTGGAAAAAGATGTTTCACACTAAGAGAATAGTTTCGTTTTATGTACTGAGAAAGTCTATAAATTTAAAGGTTGAAACATTTACTTTCTATTTCATTTGAGAAGAGAATTAAAATAAAGTTTTTAAAGACAAGACTTTATTTTAGTTAAAGTTACTGTTGATAATACTTTCTGGTGTACAGAATTGTTAAATTTTTAAAAGAAAGAAAGTTTAATTAGTTTTTACAACCAGAATTTCAAGAGTAAAGAAAAAATTATTACATTTATGTATTCTCTTTTCAAATACTTCGATCTAAAAATAAATTAACCTCAATTGTACGACAAATTTTATATTTGAAAATGTTAAACCTGGTGATTAAGCAGGATAATATCTCAATTCAACACTAACACATGACAAATTCTGTGGGTTCCGGTAATAACCAGGTAAGACACATTTTAATAAAACTGAGAAAAAAGCATTTTAAGTTTCTGAATTCAATTTTATCTTTTAAACAAAAAAAATACTATTTTTAACTATTTTAAGTTTGCATTTACCTAGATCTTGAAACTTTACGAAAAGATTTTTATTAAGTCAATTAAACCATAAAAAATTAAGTTTATATTTTTATTGCAGGTATAAGGCATACCTGGTTATTACCGTAAACTGAAGGTCACACTTGATTATTACCATTTTGTTCTCTTTTTATTAAAATTTTTAACAGTTATTGTGAAATATATAATTGAAAATTGATCTAAACCATTATTGCATCTGGAAGTACTCAATCAACGCTACATTTTCTCAAAATACCTCAGTTTTTTGAAAATTTGACATACCTGATTATTACCGGAAGCCACAGAATTAATGTTCCACCTAATAATGAAAATTCATAATTTTATAATTATTCAAATTATTCTTAAAAAATATGAAAACGTAAATACTGAAACATTAATTTGGACTAGAGTCCAGATCAATAACTTGAAACATTAATGTAAATTAATTTTTAATTAAATTAAGATATTTTATGGAATTCAAAATCAAACAAATAGCCAATCAATGATCGCAAACAATTTTAGAAAATTATTTGTTTTCAACCCTTGAGCATACCCTTTGCAAACCAGATGTCGCTTCATGTTTACTCATTCTTGAATGGCCAAAAAAAAAAATTCTAGAGAAACATTTATGAAGAATACTTTTTCTCATGGTTTATGTCCTAAATTTGTAATAAGCTTTTTAATTTGAAACAAACATTGTAAATCTAAAATTATTGTTTTGAAATTTTCTGTTTCAGATTTTAAAAATGAAGTACATAATTGGATTATTATTGATATCGCCGTTTGTGATCGGAGCAACGAGGTCGCGAAACACGAAAAAAGTTATGCAAGAGAATGCGGAAGTTAATATTTGTGATCTAGAAAAGCACGGTTCGCCGGTATTTTGTTTTTGCGATAAAAGTCAAATTCGAAACGCGACAGATGTTAATTGCCTAATTTTCGACAAATTTGACGCAAACGACCCGGTCTGGAATCATTTTATTTCTCAGATTTATGTTGAAAAGTTGACTTTTAAAGTGAAGACAGGCGGCTCGTTAACTTACGTACCGACAGTCGTGCTTAAACAACTGAAAAACTTGCACGTCGTTATTTTCAAATACACGACAATCGACGTACTTGCCGAACACGCATTTTCCAATCATTCGTCTATCGCGGAAATCCACCTTAATCGCAATTCCATTGTCTCATTGAGAAAGTATTCGTTCGAGAACATGAAAAACCTTTCTTTGATTAATCTCGCTGAAAATCATCTAGCTGAAATCAATCGGTAAGAGCTTTTTAATTAACTTTTCTTTAGATTATAAAAGAAAGCTAGTTTTTCTTTATATATTTTTATGTCGATATTGGTAAAGTGTCTTGTATCAAATATGTCATAAAACTTTTTTATATGGTTAAATTTAGTTTTTTTCATAATAAATTAGAATACTAAATTTAACTAGAAAGTTATTCAAATTTCTTTTAATTAAATTTATAAAATTTATAATAATAAATATTTCAATTGTCACTTTACATTTTTAAATTTGTTTTCATTTTGTGTTTAGTGTAATTAAAAATAATCTTTAAAAAACATACAAATATAAGATTTACTCAAAAATCATTTTTTAATTGATTACAATTTTTAAGTAAACATATGTTTGATTCAAAAAGCCAACCGATCGATGTTTTTTTTTCTATGCTTGATTAGAAATAACCATCCTTAATATTTAGACAGAGTGCAGCGTACTTTTATTTGCAAATTTGCTTTGATATAACATTAATGGCCGTAAATGCAAAAGTACAGCGCTTGCATTCATGAGAAATTAGCATGAGCTCGTACAAAAAAAAGCAAACCTTATAATAAAGTATACAAGCCGAGCAACGAGAGAAAGGATTAATAATAGGAATTCGTTTAGCATGCAAATCTTTGGAGCTTTAAGATTCAGAAACTCTCCAAGTTGATTATCACAGCTATATGCCTGCATCATTAAATTTCAGCAGAATTGCATGATACATTGTAATGTCTATGAAAATCATTGACTTTCTTTGATAAAGAAGCTAAAAGTAGTTATGTAGATGGTTTTTACAAACTGACCTTACAAAAATAGAAAATTAAAAAAAAACACACACAATAAAATAAAAAAGTTAAAGTTATTTTCATTGCACATTATTAAATTATTATATTAAGTCAAATTTATTGGTGAGTACCTCAACAAATATCTTTTTCTTTTATACTTAAGTTTAAGTAAAAAAATAAACAAAAAATATAAATCTTAAGACCAAAAAAAAAAAAATCTAACAAAAATTAACTGCAAACGAAAATTAAATTTACATAAAACTGAATTTAATCTCAATAATGACACTGCTTTATCTATTTCAGCGACATATTTGTAAATCTGCCAAATCTCAAGAAATTGCTCTTGAATCAAAACAACATAACGGTGTTGCACGACAAGGCATTTAAGCATTTAATTAATTTGGAAGAGCTCGAGTTGAATAATAATCAAATATCGGTGGTAACGCGTGAAATCTTCCACGGTTTGAAAAATCTGCTGAAGCTTGACATGCGCTCAAATTACATTGAGATGATCGGCGACAACAGTTTCATGGAGATGACCGAGCTTAGGGAGCTGCAGCTTGATCAGAATCAAATTCGATATATTTCGAGGAATGCGTTGTATGCCATGGACAATCTGAGGAAGCTAAGTCTGAGCGAGAACAAGCTGGTCACATTGGAGCCCGATTTCTTGAACGGTGCACCGCACGTGCATCTCTTGGATTTGCGAGATAACTCGCTCAGGACCATGACCGCCGATAATGTAAAACCGATCATGAACAACCTGTACGATGACACGAGTTACTTCTATCTGCACGGTGAGTTTTTCTTTTTAAATTTTCATTCGTAACTTGTTCAAGTTTATTTTGTTTTAAATAATAATATTTCTGAAACAAATAATAATATCCTTAAGTTTTTATTTTTAATTTGCTCGAGTTTCAATTTTTAACTTGCTGAAGTTTTTGAAGATAATTCTAAAATAAATTTTACACTGATAACTCATAGCGATTTATTTTTCGGTACAATTAATAATAAATTTAAATTGATTTTTTGTGTGAAAAAGTTATTTAAACGAATTTACAATCTCGTGCAATCAGAAACATGTCGAAGGTTTGTAATAAAATTTAAGCAGACAAGAATTTCTCAGCACGTTTGCATTTATAATAGATATGTATACGTGCGACAGAACTCTAAGCACGTAACTGACAACCGCTGCTCCAGCGACATGAGATACAAATCAGAGTCTCTCGCGTGTTCGTCTGAATGCCGTCAAACACGATGGCATTTATTTGCACTTTTTAATCCCAAACAACAGCATGTTCCAAATTTAAAACATAAAACATATTTTTATCCCAGTCAGAATTGTTATTTCAGTATTGCAAGCTGAGTTTAAATATTTTCTAGTCTACATTTTATTTAAAAATCAATGTTTTAATACTTTATTATATCCAGGAGATTAAACATGTATTTTATTTATTTAAATAATTTTCATTCACATAATATGCCACCAAGTTACATTAATATATACATTGAATACACAAGGTATAAATTGCATACATGATATTCCTGCAATAAACTACGAATTAATTTCTATTTACACATCGTCAATAATTATATCTTAAAATAATTAACTAACTTTCAAATAACCAAAGTTAAACAATTAGGAAGACAGGAAACAAACTATTCTATATAGAAAAGAAACAAACAATTATAATCGTGACATAAAAATTAATGATTTGAGTGAACATTTTCTTTGCCAATTTTGAGTCCCAAATTGCGAGTGCTTTTCAAATTATGCACTACGGTACACAAACATTACGGTCTCATTACTTGTTTGCGGGAAAAAACACATCATGAATGAAATACCCATTGTCCCTTTTTTTAAAAAAAGGAGTAACAGAGACAAAGCAGCAAAGGAAAAAGTCTTCTTGCAAATGACAATGCAATTTTTATAAATGTATGTAATTTTGTCTTGCGTTGTTAGCAAGCCAGACATGAAATCCCATTAACACTTATTTGCAAAGAACATTGGCTAAATGTAAACAGTCAATAAGCGGATCACATTTTCCCAGGACATTTTCATTAGGGGAATATTTGGCAAGGAAAATTCTTCTTCTGCATTAAGGGAAAATAAAAGTTGCACGATAAAATGCGAGGTAAATTTGAGGATTTTGTTGAGCCGACTCGGATGCGATTCATTTTGTGCAATGAAGATTTAACAAATCGTAGATTGAAGATAAAGGAAAATTGAGAATCACTGACCCCACTCTAAATAGCTTCGTAACTACGTTTTCCTCTCTTGGGCATTCCGATATATTCACCCTCGCGGTCATTCGTCAATTTATCAATTCCTTCACTTTCGTGTACTGACTGCTATATTTATTAATATAAATACGTTTATAAGTATATGTACTGCACTGAGCAATTACATTACCAATGCAATTGAAATTTAATGCAACAGATTTAGAAAAAGGTCCTTTTTTATTGAAAAACTGTTCAATATGTTCAATTTGATTTAACTCATTCAGTCACCGCGTCCATTATAATAGACGTTTTTCAAAAATCGAAATTTCGATTTTTTATTAAGTTTTATAATAATCTTCCTTACTTCTTGTATACATCAAGTTTGTTTAGAATCAATACAACTTTAAAAAAAACCAAGAAGTTAAAGCAATTAATTTGTAGTAACAAATTTTATTGCAAGAGAAGAAACAAAAATTCTATTTTTTTTATAAAAAAAATCAAGTGTTTAAATGTTTTAAGAATATTTATCGTGTTAAAAGTCGTTTTTGAGACGTAGATCAAATTCGTAACTGAATGGGTTAAGTTTCTTATAAAAGATTGATAGAAGACAGTTCGATTTGGTATAAAATTCAAATAAACTTGGATTAACAAAATTTGAACTAATTTTTCTATTCGAATGTTAACTTTTTTTCTTTTCAAAAATTTTAAAATTAAAGTTATAATGATTTAATTAATCTTTGATGAGAATAATTTACTGATACCACTTTGACGTATAATCTGTCATCACATAATCGAAAATTGTACATCATGATGAATGATATTTGGTAACTTTATATCACCATTCATCAACACGTATTTTGCTGGCCATGCAGTCATTGATTTTTTAGAACTGACCTGTAACTAAAGTCGCATCAGCACAATTTTGTATTCGATCACGATCGTAAGTTCGAAAAACGAAACTCTAGAGATGTACTTCTTCGTTTTCACTTTACATCTTTCAGCATGGTTTTTTTATTGTTAGTTTCATTCATGCTCAACTATAAAATATTTATTTCGCTTTTTTATAATTTTCCAATGTCCCTTGCTGTCGCCAAATTGTTAAATAAATTATGCAAAAGTTATCTGCTTTGTATCGCTCATTATTGTTTACCAAAAATTTATAATATTCATTTCATTATAATGTGCCTGAATATTTATGACAGTCGTTAATGAGGTAGGAATAAATATAATCGTTGTTTTGATTACAAGAAAGACAATTTTAACAATAAAATAGACGTTCACGACCAAAATATAGTTAGCCTGAGTTATAATAACTGCTAGATAACAAAATATTTAATTTATTACAACAGTTTGCTTCATGATAATATTTTCGATGAAAATTTTGGCATTAATTAAAATTTTAATCATCCAAAGTATGAATTTATTAGAGAATTTAATGTGATAGTAATTATGCGTTTGACAAATTTTCTTGTAGTATATTTTGTATATTTTAATCAACTGCAGTATTATATACTTAGTAAAGCAATTTATAAGATAAGATCGCATCAAAAATTCAAATAAAAATAAAAGTGTGAAACATTTCACGGTCTTGAATTTCCTAAATGCAAGAAATACCTCTGTTCAATGGCGTAGCAACTTCTCAGCGACGAGATGTTCGATTGAAAAAGAATGCTTTGCCTTTTTATGTTTTCTTTCGTGTACTCTTCACTTTTCTATCGAGCACTTTAACATTTCTGATCATGAAACAAATGTTTCAAAGTATTTGAATTTGTATGCTTCAAAACGAAAAAATTTATCTTTTATCTTTCTTTTATAATATTATTTTGTTAAACACGACACTGTATGTCAAAGTATTTGCAAACTAAGAAAGTAATTCTGATATAATCTCCGTAATGAAATATCATCTTTGAAATATAAATAAATTTTGCTACAACATTCGAGGAATTTCGAGTTCACACGTTAGTTAACCAGCAAAATAAACTTGGTTAAATCCGTTGAGTGATAAAGCCAGAGGACAACGTGCACATGGTTGCACTCGAAAAATCTCTTTATGTTCAAAAATCAAAATCAAAATACCGTTGTAAATTTTATGCAAAATTTTGCTCATGAGGTTATGTGTTTTAAAAGAAAAAATAACATATTATGACGCGGCATGTAAATAATTCAAGTAACAAAATTAAACATTGTTAAAATAAAGTGAAGCAGTTTTTTATTAAAAGAAAATAACAAAGTTTTTTTTTTAATAAAGAAGATTAAAAAACTTAGCATTTGCATACAATGATGTATTATTTGTGAGTTAACATATAATGTTAAAGGATGATCAACGAGATAAGTTAAATTAAGATATGTCAACTCGATGTCGCAGCTATAATTTGATTACAATTTACTAATCGGCGAGAAGTGTGTTTGAAATATAATAGTTCGACAATGATTAATTTCTTGATTAATTAATGTAATTGCAATTTTCTAAAGCATCATACACCAAGTATTTATTTCATACCAACAAATTTTTATTATAATTATATACTAATAAAACTGTTCCACATTTATAAACATTTTTATTAAAACTAACACATTTATAATTAACATAAATATTATATTCATTAATTTAAAATTATTATCTAGACTACTTAAGCATTTCATTATGTAACTTTAAGTTTCATAAATATATAAAGATTATTATTTGAACAATTTTTAACGAAACATATATCATTAAAACTTATTTTAAATTCAAATTGAAAGAAAATATTGAGTTTGAATGACAGAAAACTTTTTTTTTACAAAAGGTAAGACAAAGCAGACTCCTGATTCAAATAACGTATTTTACCATATAAGTATACAAAATTTTATATTATTTGAACAATATTTGATTAAAAAAGTTTCTGATAATATTATTTCAATAACAAATATAATTAAAATTAATAAATTGAAAATACATGGAAAATTGTTACTGACCTAGTTTGGTGCAAAAAATGATAATAATTTTTGTATTACACAAAATAACATCTGATGGTTTAAAAAATGTTGAAAAATCATTAGAAATTATAATTTATTTATTTTTTCAATTAAGTCATTATAATAAGCTCAGTTTTGTTTTTGGTGATCATTAGACAATTCCGGGGGTACCGATACATCCCTTGTAGAAATGCAACAGGGCTGACCATGGCAGAAATGTGGTCATGATCCTGATAGGAAATGGAAGCCCTGGTCATTGGCTGCCTGATGAAAACCATATCAGGTCCATATCCGATTTCCATAGGTGTAATCAAAATGTTTTGAAAAAGGGAAATTTTATTAGACCCTGACAAAGTCTCCTGATAGGGGACCAATACAGAGCGTGACGCAGGGTCTTACAATGGCCCTAATAAAAAATCCAATTAATCAAAATACTTGAGTTTTTTCTGATTACAAATTTAAAATAAAATTTTATAAATATTTATGTAAAAAACTCTCTAGTTTATTTATTATTTTTATTGAAAAAATTGCGTATGTTTTTGTAAGGATTTAAATATCAGTTTTCATTTCAAGCCCTGATAAGGTTAACCAATTACATAATGATCAGGAAACCTTTTAGGTTCTTGATCAGACTCTCACAAGGTTAATTTATTTACTTATGGTTTCCCTGTACTATAGCCCTAAGTCACGCTCTGATAT
This sequence comes from Idris sp. 1 HC-2018, assembly GCA_022817325.1. NCBI lineage: Eukaryota > Metazoa > Arthropoda > Insecta > Hymenoptera > Scelionidae > Idris > Idris sp. 1 HC-2018. The sequence continues at coordinate 5,545 of JABFPM010002393.1, read as the reverse complement.
GGCGCCTAAGATGAAAACCTTATTAGTACCTGGTGAGGTCACATGGTTTCTTGATCAGTGCCATTTTCTAGCCAGTTTAAAATTTCTGCTAAGGATGGGACAAGGCAAACTGATTATATTTAAAGATAGTCCACCTTGTACACCATTTCCTTAAATAAAGCAAATCAACTATCTAAATATAAATATGTAATACTGTTTTAATAATTGATTAATTTTTTTAAATTCATTTATTATTCACTAATTGATCTACTTTTATGTTAATAATAACGCAGAAGTGTTTAATTTGGTGCATATAATTAGAAAGTAATTATTTTTCTAGTCCATCAAATTAAATACAGTCAAACCTGGATAAGTGGGAACCTCTATAACATAGACAAAATTCCCGGTCCCAGCACCTTGAATCCTAAAAACCTCTATAAGTGGGATTTTTTAACCTCTATAAGTGGACAACAAATTTTGATCAGATGTCGCCGTTTAGTGAAAATTTGTTTTTCTTGTTAATAAGACAAAAGTTTTTGTTTATTTACAGAATGCGAAATCAGATTTTATTCGTAGTAATTTATAATATCATTGACAAATTTTAAAATGGCAAAACGGAAGTTCAAAACTTTGTCAAGCAGTGAAAAGTTAAACTTGATTCGCGAATATGAAAGCGGCAAAACACGAGACCAACTTTGTGTTTCAAACTCTTGAAACATTAAATAAATACTTTGAACTTTCTGTAACCTCTCAAAACGTGTTTGATAAGATTTATGAATTAGAACAAAGTCTATTCAAAATGTATAATATGGAAGAAACCAAAGTGACTGAAGTAGTTTTGTTTGTCGTTATGTTGCATATTGTATATATGAAATAAATATTTTTAATAGTTACTATTGAAGTGAGTTGAAATTGATTTATTTAGAACCTCTTTAAGTGGGACGATAATTTTATTAACCTGGATAAGTGGGAAACCTCTTTAAGTGAGACAAAACGAGCGGTCTCTTGGAGGTTCCACTTATTCAGGTTTGACTGTAGTTTGTTATATTTTTTAAATTTTTATTTATATTTAAATAACTGTTTATTAAATAAATAATTTAATAGACTTATTTTAAATTAATTTCATCAAATTTAGTTTTCAATTTATAAAGTTTGTTGTGCAATTATATAGTTTTTTTTAACTGCACGCCCGTGGAAAAAACATGTGTGTTACACGCATAAAATATATGCTATATAAATATATATATATATATACACATGAATATATGCATGTAATACGCATGTTTTTTTTCATGGGCGTATTAAATCTTTTTGCGTTCATGATTTTAACATAAATTTGATTACTTTTGAGCAATGCAATTTCTGCAAATATAAATTTCATTACTAACAAACAATTGTTACAAAGGTGTCTCTAAAAATGATTCCTGTTACAAAGCAAAATTTTCTATTATGTCGCATCATGATTCAAATTTTCCCCACTGTCTACTGACCATTCAAACGGCCCGATAACTCATCGTATTAACTCTTTGCTGTCTGTCATCCCCCACTCCAAAATCCAAAAAGCATCAATGCTCATCTGAAAACGATACCCTGATGAAAACTGTTGGCTGCGAATTTTGAACAATTTGCCGCGAAGTCTGTGATTTACGGTCGGCGGTATCCTTTTTGTTTGCGCAAATACGAGAGGGAGGGCATCCCCTTCGATTGTCCGAAGAATCAAAAATAAATCACTGTGTGTCCGAGCATAGATGCCGGCATTTTTCTCATTCCTGCGGCTTCACTGAAACATATTAAGTCACGTGCCGGCGCAGAGTCATCTTGTTAGAAGGCCCCCTGGTGCACTCACATATGTAGGTATAGAAACTAACATTAAAAAAAGCGCGTACATCAAGATCAAAATGGGTGCACGTTTGCTTAAATCTTAACGAGCAACCCTTGTACGATTATTAAAAAAAGTCGCTGTGAATGAAAGAACACGAAATTTTTATCCATCCTGTTTTTCGCATAATTATTGTTCTTAATTAGAACATTTCTTTAAACATTCGTGATACTTTCTTTATTTTTCATAAATGATGTTTTTCTTATTTTGCGGCTGTGAAAATGAACTAAATACCGTTCGCTCAGGATTACAATTAATACATATGCAAAGTTATGAAGTTTGAAAACTAGGTATTTGTTGAACAAAAATCCAATAAGCATATTGAGGTATTCAAACGAGTTTCTAGCTTTTAAATTTGAAAATTATGAATGCTGCAATGAGAAATTTAAAATTAATTGCAAACGAATTTTTTCGGAATTTTTTTGTTTTAATAATAAAAAAGCAGCTACATTTTGAAATGTATCTTAAGTAAATGCTCTATTTTGGAAGTGGATACACTTAACGATCATCTATAAAAATTGTAGTCGTTAACCCGTGGGCTATATGTATATACACAACATGCAGTCGGAATATGGACAAGTATGGCTGTAACCGTATGTACGTACAAATGCCGGTAATCCAGTACACGAGAGACCCTTATGAGAACATTGCTTGGCCTCGGAGAATAAGGCAGCATGTGGTCCTCTTGTTGGGTGTATATATACATATATATATATATAAACGCACACCCCGGCTATAATACATTTTTACCACACGTCACAATTTGCGAAAAGTACCGTAAAAAAGTGCGAGAAGTATGATCCCCAGAGCAACCAAGATGGGAACACTTATTTTTCTTCATTACTTTTCATCAATCTGGCTTTAAAAAGGCAGCTCAGTATCTTTATATTAATATTACTTTTGTCGTCCTTTATAATACACATATTTCCAGTGTATTAATTGTATTTAAATTACTGTTATTCAGTTAATGTAATTAACTTTAAAACATTAGTTTTACTCACGTTTATAAGAACGAATCAATTAAAAGTAAAAATATAAAAATATTACATTTGATTGAGTTAATAATTGATCAGAGTAATTGCTGCAATGATTATAAATGTGAAAATACAATTTACACAAGACTGAATCGGTGAAAAAGTGAAAATGAAAATGTGTACGATTTTTGTGTGTTAAATATATATATATATATATGGTTTTGTAAGCTCAATTTATATTGCGAAACTCGTAATATATTGAATCAATTTTTGCAACGAAGCAGCAGAATTTCGCTTTTTTGCGAATTGATATTAAAAAAATTAATAAACTTTCGAGTTAGGCGAAAAAACATTTACGCACAAAATAAGTTGAAAGAAACTCGAAACCTTTGAAAGTTCGCGCCATTCAGTAGTAAACTTAATATCGTTGCACGCGGCGTTTGTTAATTGATACGCTCGTTTTGTACTGCATGCCACTCAACTTTGTTTGATGTTTATCTTCAAACAAATGATATTTTAAATCTTTTTCTTAAGGTCACATTTTCTTTAGTCAACAAATCTAATTTGTTATACAACAATAAACTATACGTTACAATCCAGTTTTTTTTTGTTAAAAATTCAACGGCGACTGTAAAGAAAAGTTTACTTCTAATTTTGTTTTCGCGTATAAAGATAAATCTTATATATCTAAGAGATACACAGATATTATCTTAAGAGTACATACAGAGAAACATGCTTCTTTGAATTTATCTAAAGTGTTTGACGTGTTATGTTTTGAATTGGACCCTGATTTCAATTTCCATTTGCCAACCCCTCGTATGAATCATTCACTGGTACTTATATCGAGAAAGCCGCAGCGGAGTAATAGAAGCGCGCACTTTGTTTGCCACGAAACGCTTGATAAGCCGCGGGAAGTGCTTTGTCAGAATCTAAGTAAACGATGTATTAAACGTGTGCACTTAAGTTTCGTGCCAAGATAAAAAGAGTTCAAGTTATATGTGCTGTGAATTTTCCTCTTTTTAATTTTCCGATTGATCGTAATTTTTATTTTATATCAAAATTAAAGAAGGTAACATTTTCAGTACCGTTTTTACGAAAGAAAATTTGTTATTTATGAAATCGAAAGTAGGTACACTTAATCGCAACATCGACACAGAGTAGAAGTACAATTTTGATTTTATCAAGCCACTCTCAAGCACGAAACTAAACAGTACGCAAAGGTGGCGGTTTCATAATTCCGTTTGAAGCTTTCTTTTGCACTAAGGGCGCATAATCATGCAATGTTTGACTTTCTAAAACTATACTACTTGCAAACGAGCTTCAAATTCTACGACGACACACGAACACACTTATGGTAAAATTATTTATTTCGATGTAAGCACGTTCAACTTTACAAATATTAGCGTTGCGTTTTCATTTTGCTTTTGGAAGCAAACATCTTCATAACGATTTATTATGTATGGTATTATATATATATATATATATATAGAACGACCTAAAACTTGAATCAAATTAATTAATCTCAATTGCTGATAATAACAAGAGAACACCATTAATTAGTGTATTTCATCTAATTAAATTGATATCGCGAAAAAAGGTAATGATTATTACAAGAAGTTTTATTTTTCAGAAGAACTTGTGAATATTTTTGCTTATTTATTCGGAGAAAATGTTTTCTAGCTTGAAGCCAGATTCATTACAAAATTTGTTAATGAACACCGTAACATTTGTACTTCGAAACATATTGCGAAATTTTAGACAGATTTTTAAAATTGCAGAACAAACTGTAAAATTCCAGAATTAACTGTAAAAATTCAAAATAAACTGTAAGATTACCCTAATTAATACGAAAAATTATCTTATTTCTCTGGGTACACAAAATAATATCACTTTTCTGCCTTCAGACATTTCTGAGTGGGTTAAAAGGATGGATAAGTCGTTTTCCCCCAGATTTAGGGATTTTTCATTTATGCTTAATAAAATAATTTAATGTACATTTTGAGGAAATCGCCAGTGCTCTTTGTCCCTGGGAGAACACTGACTTGTGAATGTGAATTAAATTGTATTATTTATTTTATTTAATACATTTTTACATGTCGTTAATGTTGGTATTGTCAATGATCATAACGTAAGTTTTTAATTTATTAATCGGCTAGACTTGCCTCATCATCTACTCAACTTTTCTACAAAATTCTATATACTAATATACTTATCTGCAAAATTCGACTAAATGAAACTGAATTCCAATCAATGGATGTGTTATATTGATGGAAGTTGGACATAATCATCGTTCCAAGTATGATGCAGAAATTCTGCAGACTTACGACAACAATGTTCGACGAAAACTAATACAAATGTTCGACTGTCAGTCGGATTATTGGCAGTTCTTGAGAACGAAAGCTGGGGTTATTTCCAATTTCAGCTCTGCATAAATCATTAAATCACAATTTTATATGACATATGATCAAACCAGGTATATTCAAAATCATCGCAAAATACGCTCAAATAAAAGAAACCAAAAACCAAATCAATATTAATAAAAATAAATGAAAAATAAACTTTTAAATCAAGTAAAGTGTACCAAAGAAAAATTAAATAATTTACCATTTCAACATTGCAAAAATAAAATTGAAAAAAGTACAAAGTTTATGAAATGAAAAATATATATTGATTCAAATTAAATTATCAGGTATACCGAATATTTAAGTTCCTA
>JABFPM010002392.1:2711-16845 GCA_022817325.1 Idris sp. 1 HC-2018 | reverse complement strand
TTAAAGATCAGTCATAAAAAGTAGCTATTAAAAAGTTAGAAATATAAAATAGGCATTTTTAATTTAAACAGACGCGAAAATACAAATATTTAAAACTTTAATATTACTTACATCGTAGTAGTACTAAATCAATTATGTATTCATTTCTATGCTTTCTGAATATATTTTAAACATTTCGAAAATAGAAAATTTAAAAATCGGCACCTGCCAAACAGTACTACCAACCTTTTTCAATTGTGTAACCAACTTCATATCGGGTTGAATTCGAGCTCTGATTATAATCCAAAACTTACGTATCGTGTCAACTAACATTTTTGCCAAAACTTTCACTTTCGAGCGTAAGTCCCCTTTTAGAATCCGGAGATTCAATTGTTTTTTTAATTATTACTAATATATAATTGGCAAAATTTGTGTTTGTTAACGTAGATTATTAAATATAAATTTTTTTCTAAACAAAAAAAAAAACTCATTTTAGAGTATTTTTGGTCTCATAAGGGGGTAATTTTGGGAACCACCATAATAAAAATCGTTTCAGTGCCTTTAAAAGGTTTGCCCTGAAAGTTAGTTGAGCCTTTTACAGGCAATTATAATGTTAAACCCGTAGCCTTTATTGGCGTGTTACATTAAAAATGCATTTGAAGGCTAACCCTAGTGGGCCCCGAAAAGGCTTGCCTCGATGAGAAATCCTTCTTTTTTTATTTGAATTGAGAAAAAAAGTTCTGGTATTAATAAAACAATATTTTTTAAGATGAGTAAAACTGTATTTTTGACAAACGAAAATATGATACAAATAAATTCATTACATCAAATCACCAAAAACACGTATCGTCCAATATGATCATAAGTTTATTTAAAAAAAAAATAAATAAATGTAACATTACGATTTTTGTTAGAATAATTTTAGGTTATGATATACTATGGACTTATTAATTGTATAACTTACGTTTTAGATCCTTTCAACTCAAAATACATTTTTAATAAATATAAATACTTTTATGAAGAATCATTGATCTGACCTACCTCTAAATATATATTTTATTTTTCTTCGAATTTTTTACCAATGAAATCTTGATTAAACCCTCTTACTATGTATTTTAATTTGTCGTAAAGCTGATTTAAATTGTGATTACTATGTAAATAATTGTATTTTCTACACGTGCAGAGTGGTGGCGCTTTTATCGAAGAGGTTATGTGATCATCAAAATAAATAGCAAGTTTATAGATGATGATTTCCTTAGAAAGTATCAAGAAAAATTTTTATTAACAGTTCATTAACCTTCAATCTAAAATAGAGATCATCATTTTATCAAAATACGTGATATAATTTATTTTAGCATATTTTGGGGTACATTGATATGTCTCTGTAATCGCCCTTTTTAAACATTAAAATGTAATTGAAAGGTAAGTTGAAACATGCTTTAAAAATGCCATAAAGACTTCTTTATGTTATTTTAGATGGGCCTCTGAAGGTGTACATGATTTTTTTTTGTTTAACATGCATATTCTAAACATACATTTCGATTGTGCTGTTAAATAAAATACTTTTTTAAAACATGACTTAGCCATTTATTTGTATATGCTCGTATAACTCATCAAATAATGTTAGTTAAGTTTTTTCTTTAACAAAAAATTGTGCCAATCATAAATACGTTGGCGTTAATATTGTATTTCATTTTAGCGCAAATGATATACAGTCGCTGTGCCTATTAATTTCAGTGTGCTATTCTGGGGATACTTTTTTTATAGGGATTTAGGGATCGTTCTGAAGTCATTCCAAAGTATTCAATGGGGTTTTTGAGATTATTTGAAATTTTTTTGGCGTAATTCTGGATTCACTTTGTAGTCTTTTTTATCTTACTGTAAGATATTTTTAAATGTCATATAAAGGTCATGTTTGAGTTAGCTTGGGGTCATTTCAAGATCATTTAGAGGTAATGGTGGTTTTCTATATTTATTTCAAAGTATTTGATTTCGAAGTATATGTAAATTTATTAAAAAACCAGCCTAAAATTAGTTATTTTTTAGTTTTTTTAACATATTAATACTTAAGCTCAAAATTGAAATATCTTTATGATTTGGTCGATGTTTCTCTACAACTTCAAATTGTTCCCAGGATCCCAGTTTATATCGAAATTGCTTATTTTGTTTTTAAACGGCTTTTCATTTAAAGGAGCAAAAATTATACTAATTTTTGCTAATTTTGTTTATTTTCACGCACCTGATTACATAACAGAAGCAAAGTTTTTTAATAATTAACGTATCGAAATTCCATCTAACAATCTATTTTTTAATTATGAATAGTTTAAAAAAATAATAATAAAATCAAATGAAAATTTGGATCCCGGGAGCATTTTGAAAATGGCTTTATTTTAATTATTAGTAACAATTAATAAATAAACAAATAAATTTATAAGTCAATCAAGTGCGTGTGTTTGTTAATGCGATAAAACCTATCAAATAAAAAAAATCAAGAGAATTGGTTGAAAAACAACGATTTTAGCTACTTCTGTAGCGTACCCCCTGAATTTTAAGATTATTCTAGAGTATTTCTAGGGTCATCTTTGGGTCATTTAGGATTATTGTGGAGTCATTATATTATCTTTTTAGTATTATTTTGGGTTAATTTTGAGATAATTTTGGGGTTATTTTAATGTCATTTTAAGATCATTTTGGGATTTGTTTTGAGATAATTCTGGGATCACTTTAGATGCTTATTTCAGTTGTTTCGGGGATTACTGTAGATTCGTTCTGGAATCTATTTAAGACTTTTTTAATTTATTTTAAAGTTTTTTTGGAGTCATTTGCGAGTTCTGCTGGGGTCATTATAGATTATTTTAGGAGTTATTTTAGGGTCAATCTAGGTTCGATGACGTTCTGTGGCCAATTTGAAGTTTTTTTTCGGATTTATTTAGAAGTATTTCTAGAATTATTCTATAATCAGTTTCAGGTCATTTCAGATGACTTGAGGGGTTATTTTGAAGTAATTCTAGAGCATTTTTTTGTTCATTTCAGATTCGTTCTAGAATTATTCTAGAATCATTATAAGATCGCTGTCTTTATAAGATCATTATAAGTTAATTTTAGGATCACACTGGATTCATTCTAGAGCATTCAAAATATATAAAAATCATTTGAGCTATTTCTGAAGCCTTTCAGAGTAGTGATGTCAACGAACTACAGTTTTGATACGAGAAACCGGTTTGAAATATTCCTCTAAAAAAAACAATTCTTTTGTAGAACCTCGCAGCTTTATGTTTTTCTCCATTAAATCGTCATGTCATGGATTATACTATCTACTGTATCTTGTTAACGCGTTTATGAACCCGAGCAAAGCCGGGCTTTTTAGCTCGCTTTTTATACTATTTTTATATTATTTTTACAAAATTATAAAGCAGTTTGAACAAATTATTTTATCACATTTAATTTAATAATTAAGCAATAAAAGCAAATTTTAAAACAAAACTGTTGTCATATTTTGAGTTTGTTGAGAAGAAGAAGTAGTTGTTTGAAAATTTTTGGTATAATGACAAATCCTTTCGTGGAGGGTAGCGTAATGTTATTGGGAGTGCAATGAAGGCAGTGCATGAGGGGTATAATACGATTACACCCCAGGGCTTCAGCACACTATTCCTGGACCCGTTAGATTTCGAGCTATTACCTTGTTTCTGGATAAACATTTTCTGCGATCGTATCTTGGGAAATGCAAGGATTAATATACAACCGCGATAATTAAAGAAAATCTAAGAGGATGAATAATTTAAGTTAACAGTGAAAAAGTTAATTTTTCTGACCTAAAAACTTTTTAGCTAAAGCCAAAAAAAAAATTATTGTCCAAATATTAGAAAAACTAACTATTAATTTTAATCCAATGAAATAAAGTTATTAACACACATTGCGAGAATTTACCGTTTTTATAGCTGATAATTCAAACGTTATCAGGATACTTTATTGCAAAAAGTTTTCCCTTTCTTTACGCTTTTATCTCAATTCAAATCATCCAACAATAATTAAATTAAATGAAATTGTAATTGAAATAAAATTTTTAATCGTATTTAACAAAAAAAAGGTTTAATTTAAAGCAATTTTTTAAAGTAAGTTTGAAACTTTTTGCTGATTTTTACAAATAAGTGTGTTTAATATGTGTTTCATTTTTTAAAACAAATTTTAATTTTCTTTTACATTTTGCAAATAATCCAAGAACATGTTTACAAAAAAGCACGATTAAATAAAATGATTAACTTTTACTTTTCTTTTCACCATTAAGAATTTTATTTAAATCAGGTGCACAATTTTTATACAAATTATTCTAAGATATTGTCATCCTAAGATAAGCCAGATGAATTTTCAAGTGTAAATTACGTCCGGCTGCCAACACAAATAAGTCGCAAATGCAAAGTTGCTTTGGGGTTTAGTTATACAAACGTTTTCGCTGACAATTGCTTCAAATGAACTGACGTTAGAGTTTATCATTGATGCACGATATTGTTGCGTTTATTGAGGACCTTTGTTAGTTTTCCGACGAGGCAATACGTGCGCCGAATTGCTAAGTCATATTTCCTCGGGCACAGCCCTTGGCATTGCTATCTTTTGCGTGTAAATACCCAAGTTTCAGCGCACCATTGTACTTAAATACATTGTGTTACTAATTATTAGGTTATGCATTTCAACATAAACAAATGGTTGTAACAAAATCAGCCAATTTGCATGATACCATTCACAGAAGATTAGCTTTGCAATTCGAAAGGTCAATTTGCATTATTATTTTATAAAATATTTTGTTTCAACAACAGAAACAAAACAATTGAAAAAGTCTGAATATTTGCTACATTTTGTTATAGAAAATCAGTTTTCATTTAAGAGTAGCTACCCTATTTTTAATAAAATTGTCATGTAAACTTGTTATGAAACGCAAGATACTAAAAGTAAGAGATATATATAATTTTTTGCTGCTCTAAATTCTCGGGATGTTCGGCAATGAAATGACCACTTTGGGAGAGTAGGTTTTCTACCGGGCCAGAATCCAAAAGAATGTATAAAAATAGAAACAATTCGAATAAATCTTTTGGAGAAAAAAAGAGCTTCTACTAACCATGTTAATGTTATCATATATTTGCTAATACCTCTGAAACCTTAAGAAAGACTTTCAAGAAAATAGCTGCTTTAATTAATTAAAATTTATGCATTATTTGATTTTATAATAGAATGTTTATTATAATAAAAGTTACTTTCACAATAAAAAAAGTTTCTTCTTGTGAAACATTTATTAATTACTTCGATAATAAAAATAAAGTATTTGGTTTTGAATAAGTTAATTATTAATTTACTACCAATTATTTTTTGCTTTTTTTAATTCGTTTTTGTAACTATAATTTAATTATTATTTATTTATTTATATAACATGAAACCTCGGATCTAACCTACTTAGATAAAAATTAATTAATCTACTAAATATAATTATGAACAGTAATTTATAAAATTTTGTTATATCTGCAAAATTCAAAATACACATCATACGCATGTTTTGAATTTATTAATTTGCCAAATTTTTGCATATTCAATTTTAGTGATACAAAATAGTTTCAGTTAGTCTGAGATACCTTTATTTGATTTATATTTTAGTTCACTTTTGTGTAATAAATATATTTTCAAAATCAAGGCTCGCGTTAGTAGACCGACGAGCCAAGTTAAAAGAAATGATCAATTAAAACGGTTGGATGCTAAGCGCGAGACTATTTTCTAGAGTTTTAGCTGTGAATATCTTTACTTTTTTTCTATTTGTATCATTAAACATGTAACACGACAAAGACACAATTATGCTTCAGCCATTTTCATCTTTTCATGCGTTCACAAATCTTCTATTTTTTCCTCTGTATCATGTTAACCGAGTATCTTGGTTTTTGTCATTAAATACTTATGATGACATGAAAACTGTTTATAAATTAACAAATAATATAATTATATTATTATCAACTTTTATTATTTCGATTTAATATAAATATCTAAAAAAATATTAATTTTTAAAACATTGTATTTTATAAAAATATTAAAAATATGTGAAATCATATGAGAAGCCAAGATGTATTTATAATAAAAATCATTTATTTTTTTCAATTATATTACAAATATATTACAATTTTATCATGTTTTTTATTGAATACATTTCATAACTAAAATTCATAAAATGTATATTTATCCTTTAAAACAATGCACAAAAAATATGTAAAACATAATAAAAATTCTAGAACTAAAATTCTGAATTACCTTCATGACATAAAACTTGGCGACACGACCTTTTTCAAGGCCTATCTCGTAAAAATTATTCATTTCAAATTCCTCGAACTTAGAAGATTTTATTATTATTTTAAAAAGCATTCCTAGTAAGAATTAAATATAATTTCCAAAACATAAGAATAATTTTTGACTGATGGGCTTTAAAAAAGGTCATGTCGCCAAGTTTTATGTCATGGAGGTAATTCAGAATTTTAGTTCTAGAATTTTTATTATGTTTTACATAATTTTCTTGCATTGTTTTGAAGGATCAGTATAAATTTTATGAATTTTATTTATGAAATATATTTAATAAAAAAACTGATAAAATTGTAATATATTCATGTGAACGATGTTTGGCAAGTACAGTTTATAATTGACAAAAATAAATTATTTTTATTATAAATAAATCTTGGCTTTTGGTATGATTTCACTTCTTTTTTACACAATTTTGTTCAATAAAATGTTTTTTTGGAAAAGAGGAAAGGGGGTTTTAATAGTATATTTTATATTTAAAATATTATTACGTGTTAATTATTTTTATTGTAATTTAATCTTGGCTCCTAGTATGATTTCACATCTTTTTGGAACATAATTGTTATATTTTTATAAAATGTATTGAAAATTTTATTTTGTTGTTGTTTTGGATATTTGTTTTTTCAAATTCCAAAGTTTCAGGTATAATACAGTTATATAAATATTGAAAACTAGAGTTTATCTAATAGCAGAGTTGGATAATTTATTTTCTGTTCAAACTTGTAAGCATTGTCATAAAAATAATCGCAATTAGCATCATTTTACGTTCAAACAAATATGATAAATTAATATAAGTTCAACGCAGAAAATCGATATCTCATCGCAAAGGATGTTGGAATATTTTTGCGTGCGGTGGCCAAAACATGAAAATGGAAGAGAGGATACATAGTGAAAGATGCGAGCAACAATAAACAGCAGCCAGAGAGGCGGATAGAAACGCCAAAATTCGTGAGTTACGAGGGCAGATAACCTACATATATTTGTGCGAACCCAGACAAGGGGTGCTTTTTGGATTTTCAATGATAGTCCCCGGGTTGCAAACTAAGTCTACTTTCCGGAAACCCTTATTATACTTTCGCAGGTAAAAATGCATGACAAAAACAAAAACTCTAGTTCTTTTTGCCCAAATATTATTTTCGCGAGGTAATCTTTAATGTGCAAATAGATATTTTCAGCAAGTTTGTTTTCCGATATTGTAGATATATGAATAAATAAAATGTATTTAGCATATATATTACTTTTGTTATCAAAAGTGAAATTTCAAAGTCACAAAATATATGTAACCTTGCAGAAAGAGATTCGATAAAATTATAAAATGTTAATGCAAAAGTAAATTTTTTTTCTAAATTAAATTATTAAATGATTTTATGATCGTCTATAAAGTTGAAAAATGTCTGAAAAACTGCATTTAGAAATAATTAGAATTTTTGCACAAACAACTCTCAATGAAGATTCTTACGAAAAATACATTTTTACAAACAACTGAAATCTTTCTTCTTGTTTTTGATGTCAGAGTTGAAAAACAAAAAGAGTAGTTGTAACCTTTTCGCTGCAAAATTTTTGACTGATAGCTCCAACTTTTTTTTCCTTAAAGTTTAACGCGTTTTGAGAGTTAAAGAGATTAACAAAAATTTTCTAATAATTTTTAAAAAGTAACTCTAATGAATTGTGACTAAAATAACTTGTAAAATATAAACAGACAGTTATAACATAGTTAAACCACTTTTGTCAAACGAGTCTCGCTATTTTCGTATAAATCAAATGTAGAAGCTTTTACCGCGAGAAAGGTTTTCTCTTGTTGATGCACTTCCTCTCGAGTTTTTATTTTCTTGACAGAAAATTCTCTTATGCATTTTATATTTGTTGTATCGGATTCGATAAATCCATTTTTTGAGACACGTGGTCAGCGTTGAATAAAAAAAAGAAAAAAATATTTCAACAAAAAAATGAATCAGCTCGGCTTTGTACCAATTTCAAAAGAATTTAAGAGAGGTGTCAAATACCGACATTACAGTTTTTCAATTATTATTGTTCAAATATCACTAAAAATAAGAGAGAGACAGAGAATTTCCTTTCGGAATCACCTTAATACTGCAAAGTATTAAATCAAATTAATTAATTCAATGTTATCACTCACAAAAAATTGTATAAGCTATTGAAAAGCAATTTTCGTAAAGAAATGCGTTTTTGAGGTTAAAAACGCGGTCCCTAACAACGACGACTTATTAATTCTCATTGAATAAGGCTTTCTTCTAAACGAAATTATTCTCCCAACATCAAAGATTTGAATAAATGAACGATTTTTATTGATTTCACAAAATTGATAATTTTATTCAAAAAGTCTCTAACTTCGTGAACGTAGAATTTTCACATCTTCTTAATGCTTTGTTTAATGTTAGGACTTTTTTTATTTATCTAATCTTTCGATGTTGACATTTTTAAAACTTGCATGTTCTTCTACAGTCTATATAATTTTGTCAAAATATTAAAAGCTTTTTCTTGTTCTTCAGGCGTTATACTTGTATCCCTCGCTTTTGTTCCTGTTACGCCACCCAAACCGCCAACTCTTTATCCTTGCTTCTTCAAACTTGAAACAAATTTTTCCATAGTTTGGTTGACCGAATCCGGCTTATTTATAAGAATAGTTTCAACTTTTTTACTTCTGTGTTGCCTTTGCTTTTTCTTAATTTTCTCTTCACAAAACACATTTTATTCTTAAAAATCAATAACAAAAGGACAAAAGTTTGCTTGTTGAAGTTTGCTTTCAGGCAAAATGATTGTTATTTGTTAAACTTTGCTGTCATCATTGAAATCTTTATTCAGATATGCAGATTTCAAAATGCTTATAAACAAAATTACAGTTTTGAAAATGAATTATGCAAAATAGAGTTGCAATTTTGTGTGCACGCAATATACATATTTTGTCTTCGATTAATTTTTGTGACAGTTTTATTTACAAGTCAAAGTCACTGTTATCTCTTGCTCGGTTTTGTATTATTTTCTTGTTCCGTCAACCGGCTACAGATGTTGCTATTTAATTTTGCCACTCTTACAGATACGGATTTAGAAGTATACTTTCCATGCTTACACGACACTGCTTACTGAATGGCAGTATATAAGTCACGTGCTCGAAAAGCCATCTGAAAAAAAATTCTTTATTCCATACACGAGCGAGTGTGCCGAGAATGTACAAGTGAATTCTTATTTTTCTATTCCGTTGTAGCACATTTATCTCGACGCAAAATATGTATTTTCCAATTACACCCGCAAAGTCTTTATCAATCAACTTGTAAGAGTCACAAAATTATATTTCAATCAATAATTCAATTCTTAATCATCCTATTAATGTTAAAATATAAAGCATTTTTTAAATTTAATGACAAACTCAAGTTTTAATCTTAAATTCTATTTTTAAACTTGAAAATAAAGTCGTTTACATTTAATTTTACATTTTTTTATAATAGCATAGACGTAATTTTGAATTATTTTCCACACTTTTGAATTTTCTTTAGTCTTGAGAAATTTTTAGCTAAAATTTGTCAATTTAAAAGACACATTTATGATACAAACTTGTTTTTTAATGATTAACAGTTGAAGAAACTTATTTGAATGCTCTTTTAGAATGTTTAAACAATAAAATAAAAAAAAAAGAGAAATAGGTCCGTATTTACATTGATCTGCAAACATTTCAGAGGAACAGAAAAGCATCCGTGTACAGCGGCTTTTCAACCATCTTTTGAACTATCAGAATCTTTCCATTCACTGAGACTGAAATTCATAATCTCACATTTGAATCATAATGGCGATTCATTGAAATGAAGTTTGAATCAACAGAACTTTTTGCAACGTATAAGATTGCTCGAACTGTAATTGAATCGTTCCTTTTTAGCATTTTTACATTTCCTTTAATTATTTTTCAAAGAACACGTTAAGCTTAAGAATATGTAATGCCATCAATTTTTTTTTAGAATTGTGTTTTGTCAAAAACCATTGTGTGTATCGGAATTATTTTCAACAAGGGTTCTAATTCACATGAAAAAGAGAGACGAATGAACAAAGATGGTGCAACTTTTTTATTCGAGAACGACGGAAGTTCCGAGCTGTCGTGATTTCCTTATATTCTTACTCTTCGTCATCTCTGAGAATAAAACAAAAGAGAAGTCAGCAAGCGAGATAAGACGATGAATCAAAAAGAGATCTGGTTTTAAAATTATTGTTCAGCGATAAGAATTATTTGGTTCTTCCGATATTCAGTAAACTACACTATGAACCTCGAGTTTTATTCTGTTTACTTTATAAATTATTATTTTTAAGATAAAAAACATTTATGCAAAGAGATAAATTTGAAAAACAGTCTGAAAGTATTTTTTGCAAAACTTATGAAAAGATTTTTTTAAAATGTATTCCTCAGTTTAAATTTATTTAAAGCAAAGGAAAAGGAAGAATAAAAAGTTTATGAACTTGCGAAAAAAAGTTGTCGAGAGGGCATCAGTGTTTGAGTACGAACGTTGTATTAACGCGGAAAAGACGTGGCAGTGTAGTTGGAAAAGTCATCAAGAATCAATTTCAAAACATTTAAAGAGACCTAAACAATAAATCTTCGTAGAATCTCTAAACTCTGCATGAAATTTATATTATTGCCTTATGTTTTGTATTGTATAATATAATGTATCTTGGCGTAACCTTTACAATGAAATTGTTTTGAAGGTTTTGATATCAGTTTTTTTGCTTAATTTTTGAGCATGATATTATTGAAGAGAAGCAATACATATTTTTAAAATAAAGTTTGAAGAAACAGAACTGGTTCATTAACAAACCGTGATGAAATATTGCACTTAAGACTTTAAATTGATGCCCTTGAATAAAAAAAGCGCTTTTTGATACATTCTTTATATTATATGTATTTGATTTTTGAAGATGTCCATTATTATTTTCGAATAACATTCTTTGTAAAATAATTATATTATTAACCCATGTAATTTCAGTTTTGTGTAGGAAATTTGATGATTTTGAACTTTTTTGGAAATTTGCTTGAATTTTATAGTAGAATTTTTATTAATAATATTCGGAAGTGTTTTTCAAAACCATTCATATGTAATTGAAATATTAAATTTTGTCAACTTAAGAAATTGTTAAATATTTGTAATCAAAACAAGTGAGAGTGTATTTTAACTTATGTTTCATTAAATTACGTATGCTATCAATAGAGCTATATAAATTCAAAAAAATTCAGCAACGTCTTGCTGTTCTTCTAGCTAATATTGTTTTTCTTTTAAAAATATATCAGCAAATGTTCTAATTGCTAAAATATCAAAATTTACTTTACCATCTTTATAAAACTGTATTGATTCTCGCAAAATATGTTGTTTCGATAATTTGAGTAATTCTTTCTGAATATATTTATTGTGGAAAGTACACTGAATGATTGAATTTGCTTAACAAGATACACCACGATTATTTGGTAGAACACGTAATGAAATTAGGTTTTGATCATTTTGTGAGATTTTTGTGTTTCTGTGGCTTACGGGAAAAATCAGATAATTTGATTCTTAAAAAATTAGAGAAAAATGCGATTGAAGTTTTTAACTTTTAATTTTTGATAATTCAATAAAACAAAAAGATATTGCTGAAATTATTTTTGATAATTGTTCACACCTAAAATACCCGTCATGACAGTATATAAAACATTAAATTTATCACTTGTGATAAATGATTTTTTGCATGTTTGATAAGACAAATGTGAATATTTATAATTTTTTAATCAAAAATGACCCTGAGCAATTACTGTGCATATTACTTGATAGAAGAAGAAATATACAGATGGCGCTGACATTATTTTGATCTTTGTTATTTGGATTCAGTATTTCCTTTAAACGTTTTGCACTCAATTTGTTGATTTGACGATCTTTATGAATGTCATTTTAAAATGTGAAGCAACATTTTATATAGTATTCCAAGCATAAAATATTCAGTATTTTAATATCATTAACGAAAGCGGCAAAATTTTTGTACTAACTTTGCTTTTAGATGCTGATTGCGTTTAAAATTGTAAAATGTAATATAATATTAGTATTAAATAAAATTTTTAATATTTGAATACTGTGAAGGTTGTAAAAAAACAAAAAAAAAATTGTAAGTAAGACGATAAAATGATTTTTTCTGTAATAAATAATTTAATTTCTAAGATTATTATGTACTATTTTTTATTGATTTTTTAGCTTAAATATTGTTAATTTTATGCTAATTTTAAAAAAAGAAACATAATGAGTGAAAAAATCATTGAGTTACATGATTATTCAGAAAAACACTCAGTTACCTGGTTTTTCCGGAAACATGTGTTATCTGATAATGCTTTTCGTAAAAAACTCATAAAATATCATTTTTTTTAAATTTTGTTCTGATACAATAAAAGTAGCATATTTTACAGTGCCAAAAACATTAGTAACTCATTTTAAAAAAAAGTGAGTTACCTGGTTTTTTCCGTAAGTCACAGAATTAAAACTATCAATCATTCACCATCATTAAATTATTATTTATTATATGCCCTGAAAATATGAAAGAAGAGAACTCAACCTTAAAAACTGATTCGAAAAATCAGACCGTTAAAATTTTGTTAAAAGTATACTTAAAATATTTTGAATTGAATTTTTAATATCCAGAGAGGCTCCTTGGCTTTATTATTGATATTAAAAGATTTAACTTTTTTATGAAATGGTTTTAGGAGAAATTTATTTAAATTCAGTATTTTTTGAGGGAGAAATACTGCGCAATCTTGGTGTAACCTTAACAATACCATAATGAAAAATTTACAATGAAAATGAAATTAGTTATCAGTAACTAAAGTTAACATTAAATATTGTGTTTATCTACCAATTGTTTTACAAATTTCTGTTTATTTATGTATATTTATTAGTAAAATGCGATATTAAGAAAAAAATAGCGTGTTTGTGAGATGGTCAGCGTAATAGACTTTGGTAGTTGTCGCCGTCTTTTTGAATGGTATTTTTTGCTGTCTGTAAATATTTTTCTGCTTATCTTGGCGTCGACGAATTACCGTTCATCTTGATATATCATGAATTCTGCCGAGTAATAAATAATATCATATTAAGGTGAAATATCAGTTACATAAGTGAGAAAAAGACAGAACTATTGGAGTTTGCATGTAAATAAGAGAGACACCTTGAAATCGACTGACATCGTCTTAACAATCAATGAAACACATTTAACATAATATTGAAACATCTCGAGCTGTTCATAAAAATAGCTATTCATATCATATACAAACAGGTGTTAGTCTAATATCTGTGGCTTTCCGCTAAAATAAGACAAGTCCAGTTTTCGAAATTTTTTGTTTATGGCCATTTTTGAGTTCAGAGTACAAAATATAATCATCACATACTATATCTATCGTCATAACTTGCCATGTGAGGAATTTATAAGAACCTTAAAACATAAAAAAATTAAACTTTTCCCGCTAAAAGAAGACAAATCACCATTTGCCTGCCATAACAAGACAAGTCCACTATTGAAGTATTTCAATGACATTTAATCATTATTATTATTATTAATAAGAAATTGTCTTAAAATTTTCTAAACGGTGTTTTTGATTGTTATTTCTCTATTTTCATATGTTTTATGAACGTATAACTTAATTTTAATATTAAAAAAAAAATTATTTGGAAAAATAATAACTTAATTTTCTCTCAGAAGTATCTAAAAAGTATTAAAATTATCTTAAAAAACGAAGATAAGTCTTACAAAAGGTTTAAATGTTTTTTATAAGAAATTGCAAGCAAATAAGCCATAAAATCTCGGTGATTCCCGCCATAAC
>JABFPM010002391.1:0-16848 GCA_022817325.1 Idris sp. 1 HC-2018 | reverse complement strand
GCTTATGTGTATTACTGGCCGCCATGTTTTTAGTACAGAAAAAATCCTCATCAAGCGCTTTCTATTCTGCGGGTCCCAATTACAGTATTTTTCGAATTTCACAATTAAAATATTCAAAGATTTAAAGGATTAATCTCTTTGCAAAAGTAAAAATATTGGATTACAATTTGATTCTCATGTTTTATCTTTAAAATTCAAAATTTCGAACAAATTATCCAAATATCAAAAAAATAGTCAAATAAATACTGATAAAAAATTTCTTTTATTTTAAAACAAAATGTTTAAATTCTATTGGCAACATAACAAAACTGCATACCTTCAATTTAATTATTTTAAAATGTTAGAACTGCATATTTTTTATTTTAAATAAAATTATTAGTTTCTTATGTATTTGAACAGCAAAACTTGCTGTCGCATAAGAACTAATTTCGTAAAAATGTACCTAAAAGTATACTAAATTCGAAGGCTTTGTTTTTTCGCTCGAAGCCTGGGAATAAACAGGGCACGCAAGACCACAGAGTCCTGCCAAATTTTGCGGCTCCATTTAAGGATTACGTCGCACGACACAGGACAAACTAAAGCACGACAGAATTGGAAAAGGTCGCCTGACAAAGGTCTCCAAGTGAGATTGCGGTCGCGCAGAGAAATTGCGAATCGGCGTAGTCGAGACGCCCGTTCACACATTAAGCTATGATCCAGATACAGCCAGGTCGTGGCACATCTAGACGCTGAGGTTGCGATGCGGTTTCCAACCGTAATACCGAACCTTATGCCTAGTTAGGTTCAGGCGCCAAGGGTTCTCGAATCAACATAGCGTTGCGCCAGAGATTCCAGAAGGTGATTGTGTGTAGCGCTGTGTCACGCGCTCTAATTAATGCTGCAACAATTTGACGTGACGCAAACTTGAGTCGACCGCGGAATTTTTTCAATTTGTGGTTATATGGGCCATGAAGTTATTTAAAAAATTAATAATAATTAAAAAAACGTCTGTAGAAAATTAGATCTAGAAAATATCTTGTTTTATTTTGAAATAGTTTAACTATATATATAAAAATAAAGTGAAGAGTATCTCAAAGTAATAAACTTTGTCACGTACATCACATTTCGTTAAAGAAAAAATATACGAAAATAATTTTCTTCTATAAAACAAAACTTTTGTAGCTTTCGAAATCTTTTCTGAGTTTATCGTAAATTTTCCAAAACTTCGTTCAACTCAGCAAAAAATAAAATTCATCCTCGACTTAGTCAGAAAGCTTACTGAAAATCACGTACATTCTGCAATTTACTTATCTAGAGACAAAATCTTCTTTTTCAAAAGAAGTGTAATTTACATTTAATTAAGTTAAATATTTAAAGTGATTAAATAAATTCGGATATATAAAATTTGTTCTTCTTGAAAAAAGTATCAAAGCACTGTGGAGATATATTGTTTAAAATACGTTTTGTAGTTTAACAATTTAAATTGTCAAAAATCTCTGTATTACATTTTTACGTGCCAACGTAAATATTCTCTTTTTATACATTTATATTAAATCTTTTATGTTTACTTTTTGTTTGCCCTTTATCGTATATTTATAATTTTACTGTCAATTTTTACATCCGATCGCTCGCTATAAACGATCTATGAAATATTTTTGATATATTTCAATTAAATAAATAAAAAACAAATTTTGCCTTAAAAAAATATGTATGCACAATAAAGTACAATTTTAATGCATATTACGTTATAAAGTGTATCACCATGTGGAAGAAAATGCAAAAACGAGTTTATTAATGAATTAAAGTCCCGGTTATTCCAGTTCTTTTACAGGTTGCTCTAATCTTCTCATTCGTCGTCCTATGAAGCGCATTAATTTTAGAAAATGTCGTTGCTAAAAGCTTATGTCGTTAGCCGAGAAATCGGTCGCTTATTTTCTGAAAGATATCGCTTTTAAATGCAGATAAATGAAAAGTAAAAAAACAAAGAAGCTTTTTGGTAATTGAGCATATAATTCCATTTGAAATAATTAATTTTTAACAGATTATTGTGACAAAGCACAAAAAAGTTGTACAAAATAATCTAAAGATAAATTTACAATTTATTTATGATAAAAATTATAATTTTTGTAACTGATTTTATTATTACGAATTTCTTTTAAATAAAGATAAGGTTACAAATAAATCTATGTGGTATTTTGTATTTTCGAAAATTCATTTTAAAAAATTGAAACCCGAGTGCATTAGTATTCGTCGGCTGCTGCAAAACAAACTTTCGACAAGTTGACATTAAGATTAATGATTGAAGTAACAAGGTTAGGAATTAGGAGGGACGTAAGCATGGCCACTGAGTTAATTTTGATGGAAAATGACAGATGAAGCCAAAGATTTAAAGACAAAAATAGTAGTAATTAATAATATATATGAAAAGTATATAAAAATAACTACATAAGTATATGATTTTATAAAATTTCATTGAAATACTTCAACTATTTGAAAATTTTATGAAATACAAGAAATGAAATTATGTTCAAATTTGATGATAATCAAACAGTACCTTATAAATTGTAAAAGAAATAGAAATAACATTACGTGGGAATGACCCAAGTGAATACTTTTTTAATAATATTACTAAGTTAGAGAAATGCTGGTCAATTTATTTTTATGTTACTTCGGAAGATAGTGAAATCCATGATTATCTTAAAAAACGAAAATACGATTTAATGAAAGCTTTATAAAATAAAAAATATTAGAATAACATATAAAAAGAAATTTTAAAATAATGTGCGAACGAACTTGTGTAATATTCTTATTTAAAGAATGAACTAATAACAAGGATGTAATGATGGTACAGAAAAATAATTAGTTTGTTATAACTTGAAATTTTATTAGAATCAACTATTGCTATTAAACTGGTTATAGTGTTGCTGTAATTTATTGCGTATTTCAAAGTTCCAATTAAGTTTCGTCTATTAGCTTACAACCAGGTTAAATTTAAATAGACAACTTATCATATACAACTTTACAATACTAATAAAATAAGTATCATTTATATACAAAGATCAGATAATGTGAATTTATGACAATTGTATATAAATTTACACTAATTGAATATTTAATCTTATTTTAAGTTTGTATAATGAAGAAATTTATTCATTATAGTATTTTAATAATTAAATTCAAGCAAAGTTAATTATTAAATAAAACTACTAATTACAATAAAAAATAACTTAGATGTCATCAAAAATTCAAAAAGTACTTGGTATATTTTATATAATGTTTAATTATATTTTTATTTAATAATTTTTAAATAGAATTTTTTTAAAAACAGAAAACTTACTAATAAAATGTCAATTAGGTTTATTACAGCAATTTACATTAGAGCAGTGAATAAATTTGCATATAAAATACTGCGATAATAATTCTTGTTTTTGTGGCAACTTGAAGATAATATTTTAATGTTGAACCGCATTACACACATGTCTAAATACAATAAAAGCATAAAATTTTTTTTAAACTTTACAAATTACAAATAAGCTATTCAATACTGTTAAAAATAGTTAACGTCCGTAATGTCTCTATTACAAAAAAATCTTACACTGAGAAACCGGATAACCTGAGTTTAGTTGTTTTTAACTTGAGTCTGAATTTTTTTTTAACTAAACTCAAGTTGTATTTTTAACTAATGCTTTCTGGTTGGAGACCCGAAACAACTAAACTCAGGTTAAATGGTTCTTCAGTGTATAATGACACACATCTTAATACATAAAAAAATAATTGTTATTACTTTTTTAATATTTTGTAAAGATAACATCGCATAATTACTTTAAAAAAACATTTTAAATAGCAATTTTCTTGTTTTTCGAAGCAAAATATAGGACGATGATATATATGAACATTAATAAAACATTCAACTCATTTCAGGATGCAATATTCTTAAGTCAGTGTAATCATTTTCTCGCGAGCCTTTACTATTCATAAGATGTTAATTATATATATATAGAAACAACAGAAAATTATATTTCAAAAGACTTTTATCATTTTTAATGTTTTTAAACATTTATAATTTTCTTTAATAATGAGTATTTAATTAGGTTAAATTAAGGAAGCAAAAATAAAGTAACTTATTATGAAAGATAAGATTTATGTATCACTAAGCCATTTACAAAAATGTGAATTATATTTTCAAGGCGATGTAAATTTAAATGGACTTCATTTTCAGACACAAAAAAAAATCTCACGTAAAGGAAACAGAAAATTACTAAATCCAGTCTGTCTGCTTAATCTAAAATTACTTTTGTATTGACACTTATTCTTAACTCGGAAAGTTTGAAACTGCACGCCTTTCATGGTCGTCAGACGCAAAGGGCAAGGATATTGTGGCATAACGGCGTCTCTTTAAAAAATTTTTTCGTTACATTATTTAAGCTCCGAAAGGCAAGCCGGGCGCATTCTCGGTTCAAATTAGTCGCGCGGGATTTGCTGCGGATCAAATTTTTAATCTCCGCAGGAAGCCGCACAGAATTCTATCAGACGTGGAAATGAATGACAAGGGAGTGAGTGTGTTGGCATGTGAGTATGAAGGGTCCAAAAAAGTTACTTTTTTTCTTCTTCTTTTGCTTCTTTTTTATCTAGATCGTTTGAGTTCGAGTAACTTTTGACAAACGCGAGGGATTTCTTCTTGTTTTTCGTTCCTTCCAGACGAGCGAAGCCCTAACAATGAAATCGGAAGTTTGCCACGATATTTAGATTCCGTCTAGCGGGCGAAATGTGTGTGACGAATCCAGGTATCGTAGGCTAACAGCTGAGTGGTTTTTAAAAGAAAAGCGCAGGCGCGGCGATAAACTTGCGTTGGATGTAATCATCTTGCTTGTGCTGTAAACGCTGCTGGGAGGATCGTGAAATTCTTTATTGTCACTTGAGGAAAGTCGGTGTGCTATGCACTTTTTCATATCCGGTTTCATTTGTGAAAAAAACTTTTTTTGGAATTCTCAAAGATTTGTCATTTTCAGCAAAAGTTTTATAAAAAGAAAAATTTAAAACAAGATTTTCTATTTGTAAAATTTTATAAAATACTTTTGGCTGATTCAATTAGAGTAGAAAATGAAATTCCAAACAAATGAAATGAGGAACTTGATTGGTCTTGTAAATCATTTCAGACAAAATTGCAAAATGAGACGTTGATGTATCTGACTGAATACAAGATTCGATCTGAAAGTGTGTAATCGTTTTTATTAATGACGACATATAATTCATAATATTTCGTACTCAATCGTTGTCGTCCTAGAATAAATCATTCCGATCTCCGTTCATTTCCTCGCACTTTCACATTTTCCCTATCAAGGAATCTGCGGTTCCCGGTGGATTTTAATGGGTTGCGTGCGCGAGCCAACTGCACGATAAGATATTACGTGTTACGCGATGCCATGATTTTGAGCGAATCATACATCACGTGCCATTTCTGACGCGCCAACTGATGTGTTATTTTAGAGAGCCTTTTTTCTTCGCACGTCGTATTTATACGAAACCGGCAACAGATAATGAAAACACGAGCCGCGATATGCGAAATTGAGTTGTTTTTGTGACGATGAATTAGTGGCGCGTAATTAAATTTGTCTGCACTATAAATTCTTTTTTCGGGAGCGTTTTTATTAAATTTAAGCAGACATGCGTGCACAAATTTTTATCAAAGAAGAGATAAGATTATTTCATTAAGAATGATATATTTTTGTAGCTGAACAAATGTGGAATTTTAACATTTGAAAAATTAGTTTGCAACAATTTTTTAGGAATCATTTGAGTTGTTCAACTGTGGCGAAATTTTATTTTGGTAATTTACAAAATTTAATTTAGATACACACATTTTTAATTTGCGAATAATAGACATTTAACTTTTTGTTTATACTAAATAACTTTTTACTACTGAAAATTAGTTCCTCTGTTTTATGTACGTTGTTGCATTGCAATCTGAATATTTGCACCAAAGCTATACATCGCAATGAACGACGTACAACATGTTCTATGTTAGGGCTGAGATTAGATACATAGTTAAGTTACCTTTAGGAAATGTTACGCTCAACATTTAAGGTCTGAATATAATCAAGTTAGTGAATCTTGAAAACAGTATATTGATTAAAATAATTTTTGTCTTAACTATATATATTTTAGATTACAAATTAATTTGTCATCTTAAAATACATTTGTTCATAATTCAGATCCAGCTTGGATAAAGAAATTTCAATTGTATAAATAAGATAAAATCATAAAATTCTTTTTATTATACGATAAAATTTATTTCTTTAATATTATTAATTCAAATAGATGTAATTTTTCACCTTTTAAAGTTCTGAATGTTCGCAATCTTACAATAGTCACGTATAATCCTTCGTTAACCCACTTTTGAGATGCAAAATTTTTAATTGTTAACTATTATTTTTAACTCACTGAATTCACAATGGAAAGTTTTAATACGTTTGCCGCAAACGCAATGAATCTTGTAATAAATGGGACAAAGTGCGGTCTTTGGTGTAAAATGAGCAGATCAAATGCAGTGTGCTCTCATTGAATTTGTGCTAAATGTGTTTATCTTCGGATAAAAAGATTTTTGATTTTCGTACATTCAGTGTATGTTTTTGTCTCGAATTTTTCACACCGTTGCAATTAAATTCTACCACGTTGATAAATTTCAAATTGAACGCCCCAAATAGTCTAGTTTGAGAATTATTGTGCATCCTATTCAATCTCCATTGAATTACAACACGTTAACACCTTTGCCAGGGAGACCTAAGCTTCGCCACGAAAAGCAATCTTTTCATACTGAAACATTTCCCGACGTTTTACTGCGCTCAAGTAATTTTCTTTAACGACTGCTTTTCTCTCAGGTCAGGAAGTATTTAGAAATCTAAAAGAAACAGCTAAAAAGCTGCTACGATAATTGTATCATTTAACAATAATTATTTCAAAAGCCCGTTTTAACTTTCCGCTTGCCTTTTTATTAATCTCTTTTTTTTGTTTTTGTGAATTCGAAAACTTGTTCATACTTTAAAATCGAGATTTGATGAATTTGCTTGAAACTTTTTTCAGCTGCTGTTTCCATGAATTTCGCACAGTAAAATTTAATGGAAAGAGGATTAATGCTGAAAGATTTTGTCATTTATTAACGTACACAAAAAGTGACGAGATATTGTAAATGAATTTTGGTTTTGATTTTTGTTCGGCTTGCACAAGTCACCCTTTATGAAATTTTTATTTTTCTATTTTTGTTTGTAAACATTTTTTACAAAAAATGATTAATTTAATATTGATGTTAATCGTGGTATATACTATTTTAAAAAGGGTTTAATGTAAAATTGATGAACTAGATTAGTTCACTTTAAAGACATTTGAATGTTTAATTGGTATAATGGCGAATTCACTTTTATCTAATGTGTCAAAAATTCGTTGCATTAGTAATATTCACGTCATTTTATTTGATAAGTGAAATGGCATGAAGTATTATTTAATATACATATATGAAAATGTCAGTGCTCTAAGAGAGCTAATTAAATGTTTAATAAAGTCAGAATTCGATCGCTAAAAGCGATGCATACTGTGTCTTTTATGAAGAATCCATTACAATAGATCTAATAATGTAAAAAAAAAAGATTTTTTCGTTCGTGATCCCCGAATATCCTGAAAAATTGCTTATAAAGCTACTTAGCGATTTTACAGCATGACTTATGGCGAAGACACATAATTTAAGTACAAAAGTTATTATGAATGTATAAATCATTGATTTATAATGTCGTTTTGGTAAATTATTTCTTAAGCTCAAAAATTTATGTTCATTTTGAGAGAGTAAAATTCAAGTGAAACAATTTTGTATTGTTTGATAAAAGATAAATGAAGATGAAAAATAAATTTGAAGAATAAACTGAGATCTTAAAGCGGCCTTGTTCTCGAATCGCCATTAACGTTGAAAATCACGCGACATTCATCTCACAGAATCCCTGCTTAATTCATGCTCAACGCCAAAGATCGACCCCGATAGTGACGATTAGTCAAATAGCACGTAGTTCTAAGAGAAAGTAATTACACTCGAAGTTTCCGCGCTTTGCACTCAGCATGCTAATAAAGGCCGCAACTTATATGCATATATTGTGCGCCCTGAAACTTGCTGGAAGGCGCTCTAATTGGCGCGATGAAAGCTTTCCGAGTCGGCAACTAAAATTTAAGTTTGCAAATTTGTCCTAAGTAGAATCATGTCTTATTATAATATCTGTCATATCGGCGCGTCACGTTTGCAATTTTCGGCGCCTATCTTAAGTAAACGTGTTTGCATCACACATATAAGACATTCAAGAATGCGAAAAGCGGGTCTTCGGAAAAGTCAGAGAAAAAAATAATTTCTTTAGTTTTTTTCTATTTTTGTAATTTTTATTCAAAGTTTTTCTATGAAATCTTAATGTGAATCAATACTTTATTAAAGTTTTACTTTTTTTAAGAGATATATATTTGTGAACTCTTAAAAAAGATTATAATTAATATTTTACAAAGTTAATAATCGGCTCGCTTGTATTTATTATTATTTTTTTTTCATTTCTATTAAATATTGATTTTCAATTGAACTATGAATAAGCTTGTAATTTATACATGAATTCTGAAAAAAATGATTTTAGGTAAATAATGACCCGATTAAATTTTGCTCAATTAGCTTCATTTAATGTTGCTTAACTTTATTTAATATAGATGTAGTAATTGAATAAATTGTTCCAAAATAAATGAAAATGTACTATAGCAAATTCAAAAGATGGAAGTAATATATAAAACACTTTTATGAACTGAATTGATTATAATGTTTGTTATATCTTTATAAATTTATATGTTTACATTTGCATGAAACAATTTATATATTATACACTTTTGTAAATAAACCATCTTTTTTTCAATAAACCCTCTGGGTAAATTTAAGGCCTCGTAAAAATAAAAAATATTAGCATCATAATTTATATACCTCACATCGTAAAAGAAAATACCACACGAAACAACAACAAAATGGCTCATTTTGCATACAAGACACGTGGAATTAGTTAATGGCCGTTTATGGATTTTTACGCGTGCACCAAAATTTGCATTACAGTTGATCCGACTAACGAGTCGCTTATAAGTGAACAAATATCATTCATCATGGGGAATTTCTGTTGTTTACATAATGCACCAGCGTTTTATGAACCAGTATCTGTTTAAAGGATCTCTGGGTATTATAATGATTCATTCTTTGAGATCGCGGTATTATCACTGTTTTTCGTGACTCACTTGATGAATGTTGATACCCTATTTTGCGCGTAATCTCGCCCTTGTTTAACACGCTGGTATAATGACCTGCAAAATTGTAAAAGGAAAAATTCTACCGGGGTGTTTGTAATGCACTGGAAAAGTCATACCTCACATTTTGTTATCGTGAAAGGAAAAACTGCACGACCAAATTACTCTATTTATTAAGAATATTTTTTTTTAATTTTAAATAATCAACTACGTGTAGATTTTTAATGAAAATAAATAAAGTTGCAGGGATTCTAGAAAATGTTCATTTTGAATGTTCACATACTTGAAATTGGGATTGTACATATTAGATAGTTTTAATTTTGACTTAATTTATTTTAACCGCAAGAATTGTCGCTGTTTAGAAACGAGGGTCCGATGGACCTTGTTGCTTTGACAAATGATGTTCAAACAGTGCCTGGTCAAACAAATCACTGCGTGACCATTCAGCGACAAATGACAAATACTGTCTCCAAAAATTCGTCGACAAAATTATTTGCGATTGATTAACATGAAATTTTAAATTGTATGTGACTATTTTTTTAATCAGTGATATTTTTAAAATAATTATTTAATAAGTAAAAAATAGTTACAAATAATGAGTATAATTATTGATAATAAACAAGTAATTAATCTTTTTATAACTTAAAAACTTTTTATATTGAAATCTATTAGTTAAACGTATAAGAAAGTATCAGTTAATAAAATATTAGTCACTTTACAAATTAAGTGTACTTTAAAATTAAACTGCAAATTCAGAGGTATTGATAATAAACTGAAGTACCATTTTTCTTGACAAATTTTCAATAAAAGCAATAGAGAAAAGTTTTTATGAATATTTATGAACGAAAAATTGTCAGCGACATATTTTGCTACGTTCATCTTTTGAGCTTTCTGAACATCTTCCTCAACCGGAAGTTTAACTTAAATTGACCGTGACCCAACTAAGCTCAACGACTTAACGCCCTAACTTTGACGTGGATTTATATTTATTGATACGCCAATATATTTTATAAGATTTAATTTTCATGAAATTTTTAAAAAGACAATTTTATTGGAAGAAAAAGATATATTTTCACTTTATTCCATGTTAAATAAAACTAATTATTTCAAATAAAATAATTTCATATTTTAAAACCAAAATAATTCATCTATGGTCTGGATTGAAAAAAATTGATTTTCCCCCTTACTGACGGAAATAAAATAATTCACAAGGTATATTATGATAATTGAACTTTATCATTAAATAACAAACATTACTTACAGAGCTATTCTAAGTCATTTATAATTTGAAATGATAATTAATTTCATATTGATTAGTCATAAAAGCACCTTTGAATTTATATTTAAAAGCGTGGTATCAGCATAATAGCTTAATCAATAAGACGTATGGCAATGATTATGCATTGCTAAAACAGTGTTAATTTTATACACCGATAACCTAAACGTATAAAAAGAATATCTCAAAAGTGATTAACTATTTTTTTTAAATGTATATTGATATTTCTTTTTTCCATAAAGTACAAAGTTTCAAAAATGTATGAACTAAAATCTTTGAATAAGCAAATTCGATCGCATACTTCAGATATATATTTAATAACTCGCACGGAAGTATTATCCGGATAATTTAGTGTGACGTTTAAAATTGTTTCGCATCGCCATATTTTACTTTTCTCGCTATTACATCCGTCTAAAAGAAATTGTTGCATGACATATTCGTGGGATTCTTTAAAGACACATTTGATATGCAGAGCGTCGTCCGACTGAACCGACACAGTGCAAGGCGGTAATGTTATTGCTGGTTTATTGCCGCGACTTGTTTTAAAAACTTGAAACGCCGAGAAGAATGTAGTAATGGAGAGATGGTCGTCGCGACGGCCTCAAACTGGCACGGGAATAATAGAAAAGTTACCGTAGACCCCGGGATCGTGTTTTATTCATCCAGTCCATTTATTGTTTGAACTTGATGGAAACCTCATTGTCTCCGGGAGACGTGAACTTTGCAGTCTTTTAATTAGCGAGTTAATGGCCGACGTGTACTGCAAAAATTATTATTTTATTATTTATTCGGGATACAGCAGCGGGAATCTTGTCCAAGAAATTATGATCCTTTTTCTTTTCGTTCGCCGAGGAAATTTCGTTTTATCGTAACTGCGAATTAAAATAAAGAAAATTAAAGCTATATTTCAAGTCCCGGAGACTGAATTATAAAGAAAAAAAAATGGAAGACTTTTTGGATTACAATTTTTTTTATTTATCCTATTTGATTTCAAATTTCATAAAAAGTAGTAGAAGTTGAAGTCAATGTATTAATTTTACAAAATTTAAATTTCTTAATGTAAGTTTTATAAAATTTGTTAAAAAATCTTTTTGTTATGAACAGTATGATATTAGACCCGTGTCTTGTCGGTACAACTGGTTATCATATATACTTAGGCTCACATGTTAACTTGGCATTACACACATGTACAGAGCTCAATCTGGTTGTCTGATCAGACCTCAATTTGGGCATATCATACCCTGACGAGGGCCATATTTTAGTCTGGTCACGGTTCCTACTTGGTAAATGTTTAATCTTGATGAATAATAATTTACAGTGTGTATGCAAATTACAAAAAAAAGAATTCCAAAACGTAATAATTTATAATTATATAATTATGTATAATTATTTAAATGATTGGTATTTGTAATTACTATATGTATTTATTATACAAAAAAAAAAGAAAATATTATTTGCATACAACAATTACAATCAAACCATCCGAATGACAAGTCTGACACATAAGTGACCATTCTACTGTCAATATGTTATTTCAGCCATCCAAAAATGATGGATAACAAGTTTAAGCAAACTCGAACCTTTTATTGACTCGATCTCTTGCTCACAAGTGGTGACGGTTCTGTGGAATATACACTTACAATAACTAAGTGTCCTTAGAACGTTTTTATTGAATATTTTTTACATTTTGAGATAAATGTGAATTTAAGAGTGTTATTAAATAAAAGAAAGTTATTAATTATTAATAAGAAATAAATTATTCATTTTTCATTAAAAAAACAGTTAATAATTTAATTTATTAATTAAAATTATTGAATTCAAATTTAAAAATTCCACTTTGGCATTATTTCAATTTCAATTAAGCGTACAAAAAATATTTTATCAAACCAAGAACAAACATGCTAAATGTTCTTAAAAATTTTCCGGTTCAACTGTAAAGCGTCGCTTGAATCGTTATTGATTTCGTTCGCTTGATTTCAATTTGAGATAAATTTTTAATCAAAGATATTAAATTTTGAGATTTTTACGGAAGTATTGATCCCTAATGAAGAGCATTCAACGATGACAGGTCAAGTAAAAATAAATTCCCTCACACCCGTCTTTGGTCGATTTTATATATTTTCATACTCAAGTCATTGATAATAAATACCAAAAATTATCTTGAAGAACACCTTTTATTTAGAAGTAAAATCTTAACTAAAAATTAAAATATCATTGTAGATAATTTTCTTTATTATAAGTTTACACTTTTCATGAATGTTAACATTTATTATATTAAAAATTTATTTCTGTTGTTTTTACACCCCAAAAAGAACTTAATGAAATGATTCTGAACTTTGCTGAAAATTTGGCTCGCAAAAACGTGCTCGGGACCGCGGTCTCGTGTGCATTCTATTGAAATGCGGTATTCTAAATTTTGTATAAAGAAATGCTTCTGAGATGTCGCCAACTCCTAGCCGAGCACTTCGCATGCCTGTCACAATATATGTACCTTAACTTCAAACGAAACATCGCATTACATTTTTCACGCCTTCGATTATTTATTAATCGATTTACAGGCTTTTTATTCTGTCGTGAAATTTAATGGAAAAACCCTGCTACAGTGATACACTTATTTCGTTAATTTGATAAAAATGAAAAGACAAAAGAACACTTTAAATGAATTTCACTAGATACTCCGAATTAGAAACATACAAGCGAATTCAAAAGTTAGCATTTGAGTTTGATAACTTTCTGACAAACTAATTGCTTGATACGACTGATCGTAACTAAATTAGTGTTATGTAATTCGGTTTCCTAAGCTGATGTTTATTTTATTACGCAATAACCATCGTTAATTGTTCTTCGAATTAACATGCGCGCACAACCAGATATGGTAATACGTAGATTGGTACTTCAAACTACGTCGTATGTATACAAGTGTTTTTTTCCTTTTTTTGCATAATGAGACACCGCGGATATTTTAATAGCCGATTTAGATTCGAGAATGTTTTTTTACTTAATTTAATTATTTACTATCAGCAGTCAATAAGTAACTGTAAAATTTATGTACAATTGTTTAAGCACTTTAACAAAAATAGTTATAACGAAAAAAAAAAGATAAAAAATCATTCAATAAACTTTTGGCTTTCCCTAGTGTCAGTAAAATGTACAGGGATCATTAATAGAATTAGTAAAACATCATAAATTATTTTCAATTAAAATAACTGCGCAAAAAATATTCCGTACATGATTTTGGTTTTGTAAAAACAATTATTACATAGCAGATGTAAATTTTTTCGACTGTATATGTTTTCTTTAAATTTTCATAAATGAAAATGATTCAATTTTTCAAAAGAAAAATTAATATTAAAAACATGAATAACAAATGGATAGATTGTTTCAACTAGTGAGTTAAATAGTAACACGAACAAGAAAAATGAAGGAAACCCAGTAATGGTAAAGTTTCGTAGATGAGACTGTAACTCGATCGATTCCCATTTACGGTGTAGCGTGCAGACATACTTTTGTAAAGTCGCATCCTGTCTACATGGCATTATAACCGGACAAGATAACATTCATGTGTGCCAACTGGTTAAAATAAAATATATATAATGGCTGACCAGAAGAAACTGAAAAAGAAAAAAGTAGGATGGAATAAATACATTTTTTTCGTCGCGAGGACAAAAAAAGAGCATAATCATGGGGCATTCAAACGTATCGCGATGACCATTTTGCGTTCTTGAAATCGGCAGCGTCTTTTGCGTTCTAATATCGCTTTTGACAAACACACACGCCACGGTATTTATAACTTCGATCAGATTACTCTCAAACTCCAGTTTCTTTCTTAATATCATTTAACTGCATTTGCAATTTTTACTCTTTTTTGCATTTCAAGGTAGTCGAGTTACTTTGTTGCTTCGCATCTTGTATATGATAAATGGAAAAATAGTTGACGTTTTTCAAAATGTAAGATCCACGCTGAATTGCGACGAGTTATTCGTGAAAATGTTTTCTTGATTTAAACAAGAAATTAACTATCTGATATTAATGATTATAAAACTTTTATTGGCTTACGGAAATGAAATTTCATTTCACCAATTAAATTATAAGAAATGGCTTTTGAATTTACGCGTGATCCAAAAAGAAAATAATTTGTGGTTATCTGCTACCCGTTTAGAGTTATTTTTCCAACAAACAAAATTAGCAGCTCTGATTCCTCGCGCGCATTAGTCTGCTGTTATTTCCGCAAACATCTGCCGTTTGAAATCCTGCATAAATAAAATCTCGTTTCGCAAAACTCGAGTGGTGACTTCGTTTTCCAGAAACGTTTTCTTCATAGTGTTCTCGATTTTACCGATTGTTCGCAGCTCATTGACGTTGTTTGTTTTATCGGACTCGTGGACCAAAACCCATTATATTAATGGAATAATTTCACGTGGATGACGTTGACTTTGTGGCATGAATTTTTGTTGCCGCGAATCCTCGCAAGACGTGAAGAAAATGAGAATAAACCTTATCACGGGGCGTGCATTAGCATTTGTTTACTCGATGTGTTTACTGCATGGCCGTGGCTTAAATTTATCCAGGCAGTAATGGTCGTAGCCTCTGGCGCTGTTTGGATTGTCGAGCACGATAAGAGCCAACCGAAATTGGAAAACACCCTTATTCCCGCTATTTTTGCTTCTCCTTTCCTGCTTATTTCTGTATTTTTTTAACTTTTCCGTCCTGCCTTTTTTTCGCTTCAATTTTTTCCCTTTTTTTAACGAACACCGGCTGCGCACTAGTAAGCCACCGCTTTTTCCATTATATCTGCAGGCCACTTTAGCTGCAGCCTTCTTCTCGTTAATTCAATTACGGTTGGAATTCGTTGCATTTTAGTGGAAGTTTATGAGACTTTGAATGGCAATTTATTAAGACATGTCAGAATGCATCATGCCACTGTAAATGTGTGTGTTGTTTCGATTTGTTTGTTGCAACTTGAGCTGATTGAGACAATGTTAAAATCTTTTTTTTCCTGGTTCGAGTTACGATTGTTGAATAATTTTCAAGCATTATTTCAAAACAGAAGTGCATGTTTTACTTTAAATGGGAGAAGAAAGAGGTTTATAGAAAAAATAACAAGTAAGAAGAAATTATGCCTAAAAGTTCGTTAACACACTGTTTGAAAGATCATGATTTCTAAATTATTAACATATTGTTCATACTCACCTCTTTATTAAATAGAAAAAATATATGTTGAACCGTTTTCATTCAAACACTTGAATTTAATTTAAAAAATGATTTGTAGAATTTTGTTCATGCTAGTTTAAAATCGAATGTATATAAAAGTTATCCTTTTTTATACCGAAAATTATAATTCTACTTTTTGAAAAAATTCTCTCTTTGAAAGACCCTCGATTTGGAAATTTTCAACTCCAATTTAGTTAGTAAACTCCAATTAAGTTATAAAAGTTCAAAAATAGGAAAAAATGGTTCTTTTGAAAATTTTATAAATATGAGCAAATTGTCAAAATTTTGAAAATCATGATTCCTCAAACTGCGTGTTCATAAAATTTTATTCGAAATTTTCTCCAGGGTTCATCATCAAGATTATATGGATCTGCTTTTTTGGATAAAACAGATTTAATGAATTCAGAATAATCTCTTAAAGAAGAAAAAATACGATTTCCTTTACATTGTTATATACAAAAAAATACCGAAAATTAATTTACGAGATAATCCTGTTTAAAGTTTGGTAACATTTTTTCAGTATGTTTTGCGTTTTTTCATATCTAATCACTATGTACAAACATAATATTTTATTCTGCAATGCCCGGGTCATAACTTGGACTTTCTTTGGCCACTTTAGTTTTTTCAGCAGCTGATTTCGCCCATTTATGTTCATTTAGTTTACCATGTCAATATAACTCATACCCAAGCACAACAGAATAGACGCTGCGCTCTACTAAACAAATTGTTAGAAAACATTATTTATAATGTGTATATCAAATTTTGACTTCCACTAAATTATAATAGAAAGTTTAAAGTATCCAAAATTGCAATAAAACATAAATCGATTTTTTTCGATTTTTCCGCATTTTTTGGTTGCACCTTCCCTTAACACTAGAAGGACGGAGAGGTCAAATCTGACCACTTTTCAAATTCACAACGTGATAACTTTTTTGGTTTTCAATGAATCTTTATGAAATTTTTGGACTTTTATTTGTTGATAGTTTTATTAATACTGTGCAAGTATCATGCGAAAATTGTTATATTTAACAAATATTATATTGTTGTCTTCCTAAAAGAACGGAGTAGTCAAATTTGTCCAC
>JABFPM010002389.1:0-16855 GCA_022817325.1 Idris sp. 1 HC-2018 | reverse complement strand
TTTTTTTCCCTCAATAAATTCAATATATTACTCAACAGTTATAACATGCTTGAACATTTGACCATTTAATATTGTAAAAAAGATCATTCAACTATAAGTTAGTTCGTAATTCAGATTGTCCGTATTTTTGAAAAACAAAAAATTCTGTTACAATAAATTACAGTTTAATTTCAATTTTACTTATAGTATTTTTTATTTGAAACAGAATTTTTTTAAAAAGTAACTTAATCTTGAAATATTATATACTTTTTGTTATTATGTATCAAGTTATTTGACATCTAATATAATTTAAATATAAAATTTCAAAATAATTAAAAGCTACGCACTAAAATATCATTATGAAATATGATAATTTTATTATTTGTTTGATAATTGGACAATTACATTTTTTTTTTCGATAATTAATATTATGAATTTAATTAGCAATTTAAATATTATACTAATTTGCATTTAATAATTGAGCTATTAAAAATATCTATAAATATACTTACTTGAGTGTTAACCTGATTATTTTCAATTTCTTTTTTAGAGTACATTTGATAAATTTTTTTTAATTTGCTATCCGAATCCTTGCACATATTTATAAATTTTTGAGTACTCAGTAATTTCTTTTTGCAATCTAAGCAAATGCATTTTGGCAAACAATTGGAATCAATTAGCTGAAAAATAAATATTTAAATTACTATAATTGAGTAAATAATAATATATTTTTAAAAATAAAGATATTTTAATTAAGATAATACCTTTAACGAACAAAGCTCTTCAACAGACAATTGAATTTTTAATGATTCTATGTCCTGGCAGTTAAAAATATTTATTAATTTGTTTTGAACATTTAAACAAAGTCTGCAAATACTTTGCATATTTTTAGGGATGGTTCGCTCCATTATTATTATAAATATTTTAAATTACAAGTAGACATAAGAAGAATATAATTTTCTAATCAGATTTAAACTTGGAAGTTTATGAATGTCAAAACATAACATGAACGCCATACTTTGTCATCCAACAAGTAAAATAGCAAGCAAACCCTCTAAGCCGGAAGTGACGTCACACCATAATAGGATTTTATGATATCTTGTTTCATTCAAATCATTATGTAACGAATACTTTTTTTGTAAACGTTGACAAAAATAAAAACATTTAACTTGGATTTCTATTAATAAGTATTTTTTAATCAAAAATATAAAAGAAAGAAAAAAGTCGTAAAAAAAATTACTTTAATACAAAAATTTAAGCTTTATTTAGCTTTTGTAAGTTATAATATTTGTTGTATATTTTTAAACTTTTTTACGGTTAAATAAAACGATTATTTAATGAAAAAAAATCTATTGTAATTTAAATATTTATTTCATTTTTGTATATAAACAAATTAAAAATTATATATAAATAATATATTTTTTTTTTTTTCAAGTTCTATTTAATAGTGTGGCGCCATCGGCGCCATACTAAAAAGTGTATACAAATTATACTGCAGTGCTGTCAACAATGCAACTCTGACCTGGGTTTTAAATAGAAATTAAAAATAATTGCCAACTTCTTTATTCCATACAAAATTCAAACAAAATCTTTTCAGCTCACCAAAACTAATCTTTTATTTTTGTACTTTTTTTAATACTTTTTTTCTGATTCTGAAATAAATTTCCATTGAAGATTATATATAACTTTATTTCCTCTTTTTTAAACTTTTTTATAGTTATTAAAATAATTTAAAAGACAGACAACAATAATTTAAACTTTTGAGCAACAATATTTCTAGTTACGTTGTTAGCCTCTTCTCGTAAATCTGGCAACACTGTTATCAAATCACTGGTCAGATGATTCCATACAACTTTTGATGGTTATGTACGACAGATTTTCGCTCGACATGCTGCGTTGAGAAGAAAATAAGAGCCGAAAGCGAAAAGTCACGATCGGTGGTTATCGTTGGGTGTTTCTCGCAATTGAAACAATTGCGACCGGATGTTGGTTCAACGGGACACTTGAGCAGAGCGAGGTAGCGCGTAAAATGGTGAGTCATTTGTTTTACTTTGACAACATATTTTTGTTGCTCTCTTTTTGAGAACGATGCGACTGTCTGACGCGCGGATTTAGCTGCATTAAACATTAATCATGCAAAGCGTACTTAGTTGTCTGTCATTTCAAGTACAATTTAGACGTTCCGTTAAAATTCTCCTACGTCAATTGTCCGCGTTGACGTTTGTTTTGACACGCTTGTGATCCCTGAGGTTCATGTTTTGTCACGCGAAAAAAACATATGTCTTTTCTTATTTTTTATGTTTATATTTGTTTCTAAATAACAATTACTAATAATTTGAATTTAATTGTCACTGTTAATATTATTATTATTATTTTTTAAACAAAACAAGAAAGTGAACTGGAATTCAGATGGAATTTTTTCATGATAATGAAAAATATTATTTCCTTACACGTGCGGTAAAAGTAATTACTTTTCCCACTCTCGTAAGGAAAAAGAAATTTACTCAACTACTGGACGTAGTAGAGGCTTTCTCACTCGTGAGCAGGGACAGACACTCATGCTGTCCTTCTTACTCGGTGGGAAAAGCCTCTGCTGTATCCACTAGTCAAGTAAAATACCAATATATAGTTTGTGCAAATAATAATGATATCTTAAAATGATATCAAATCATTTTTTTGACAAATTAATCGGTTCCAATAATAGCCTTTAATTAATTGGATTTGATAAAGTAAAATATCCAATAAACATTTGATTCGCTTGTGAAATTGACTGATTAAGTTATTTATCCAATTTTGTTGTATGATACAGTTAGTTTAACATAAATAAAAATCACATTTCATGGTTTAATAGATTAATTTTGTGAGAATCAAGGCTTTTATTCACACTTGAAATTTGTATCTCGCATGATTAGAGAGAAAAAGACCCAATTGTACAATTAAATGTTGTTTATTTAATGCAATAATGTATTTGTCTTCTTTTAATGAATACATTCTTTGAATAATGTCAAGAGATGTAAATGAAAGTATTTTTGATACAGGTGCATAGAAAACAACATTTTATGTGTCTGGTCAGTGAATTTCACATGAATATTAATAATTGAATTAATAAATGAATACAAAATAATTTACAAGACATTGTATGAAGAAATTTTTTTTTTTTTTTCGAAATATCTTTATTTCATGTTGGTTTTTGTTTTTTAAAATCAATCAAAAATCATTTAATAAACTCTGCTTATTAATTTAATTCAAACAATCAGTAAACATTTTACTTCTTAATTATCAATTGCCTGTAAAACTTATGAATAAAAGAGAACAAAATTTACAAATAATCGACCTTTATTCTTTAGTTTTTAATAAAAAACAAAAGTTATTTTTAGTTATAAGAAAATAATACAA
Source organism: Idris sp. 1 HC-2018 (assembly GCA_022817325.1). NCBI lineage: Eukaryota > Metazoa > Arthropoda > Insecta > Hymenoptera > Scelionidae > Idris > Idris sp. 1 HC-2018. The sequence continues at coordinate 13,480 of JABFPM010002389.1, read as the reverse complement.
TTTTTTTGTAGTAATAAACAATTTGTAGAACTAAAAATTATTTATCATTGCTTAATATTTAAAGGCACCACTTAATATTAAAAAAAATATCTTAAGAAAATTTTTTTTTATAAAGAATAAAGGTTAATAAAAAATATTGATCATATGAGATTAGATCATCATAATGCCATGGAGAAGTTTCCACTGAAAGGTACATCGTCGTCGGCTTCATTGAGCTATCCTGCACATGCCAGTCCACTTACGACTTATCACTCTCTCGATGCCAAGGTATATATATGGGCATCCATATTTGAAAGTATCAGCAATACTTACACTATATTGTACTAATTTACAAAAAGAACCTTTTCATTCTGTATAAAAATTTACACTAACAAACATTTTTGTACTAATTTTAGTCTAAATTATGTTTAGTCTTGGAATATAAGGCCTATTATAATTTGGCAATTTATGATTCAATTTATTTGTCAAAAACTTGTTCGATTTTAAAATTAAATTAAATGCAAGAAAAAGAAACTGATTTGATTTAAATTAATAATTAAACAGAAATATTTTATTCAAGTCGTGTAATTTAAAAGACGTGATTTCAATCGTATCAGCCCTGAACACTAATATTTGAAAAATATCTTACTTATTTAGTCACTTATATTCTGAATTCATATTAAAAATCAGATTTTTGTAGACAAAATATTCCCTAACTTTTATTGGAACACTTTGTTTAGATTCTCAAATTTTTAATAATAAATAACAAATAATTATAACACGTAAATTTTGTTTTAAGAATACATTCCCGTGACATTACAAATACAAAAAACATCTAATTTCATTTCTTTGGCTTCTTTTATTAATCCCTAAACCTTAACAAACGAAAATTAATTACTTTTTTGCTCCATAGTTGACCTTGCTAGATCCATGCAGTTGAACAGTATGTACATGTTGCCAGTTGCTCTATTCTACCAAGTAAAACCTGTTAGAAAAAACTTTTTCTGATGCCGTAATGCATGTGAATGAGTTATCCTTTTGCAAATAAAAAAAAGCCATTCTCCACTTGTCAGAAAGATACGCGTGGTGACGCATGGCTCTGTAATTTGATCAACCTCAGCCAGTATTGTTAGCGTATTTTAATCTGCAGTGTCAGGCAGTGTTATTATTTGTAATTTAAACGCTGAATATACTCGTGTACACACGCGTGTTACATACAAAATATATGTTACACTTATCAAAAGTGTTAGATTTCAGTACATTCAATCACATTACTCAAAAAAATAAGCATTTCCATTTATACCAAGTGAAGTCTACTTGTATAATTGTTAAAAGCAAGATTAATTGATAAAGTCTTTTTTTCTCAACAATGACTCCGGAACTTGAGACTCCACAGAGTTCAATTGCTCTTACTCAAACCGATGGAGCAATACTAATTGATGACTTCTAAATGACTATTTTAGTCAATAAAATTAGTTTAATAAAATTAGTATTAACTTATATTCTTTTTCTTTTCATACTTTTTATCATTGATTTAAAATATATTTTTTTGGAAATATATTTTAATACTATTTTTATATCTTTCTCTCGTTGACAAATCTTTTTATCTGTTCAATACAGTAGATAAGGTCACATCTGGAAAGGTTTATCTGCCTTACATGAATATGAATTTCGCTTTTTAACGGCCACGAGCGACTAAATTGTACAATAAATTGAGAAAAAACTTTTGCTTTGAAAGATGTAATAATTTTGTGTATTGTTTTCCCCCCTTGTTGTAATTGGGATTAAAAGTATCCTGTCATTGAATATTGTGCTTAGCTCCCTCATTCCATATTCAAATACTTCCTTTGACGGAAAAATATTGAAATTAGTGTGCTTGGTTGAAAATTAGTGCTTCTTTTGACAATTACGTTTCAGAAAGGTAATGGCGTAGATAACAGTAATTCGGATAACAGGCGCATTCGAGGCACAGTCGGGTCCAATCGCAGTGCAAGCCTGAGCAGCGATGAAGACATGGACGTCAACCATCATGCGGTCTCTCTTCAGCAGGGAAATAACGCTTTCTTGGAGCGAAGTGTCAGACTCGACGATGCACTGTCCCACTGTGAGTGCAAAAATTCAACAAAATCACAATATTGCAGCGCAAAATAATTAGTTTTTTGTTTAAATTTTATTATATTCGTTTTACGAGCCATTCAAGTTCTTAAATTCAATTAACAGTTGTTCATTTGCCTGAAGGAAATGTTTTTCTATACCATTGAGGAAGTTGTTAAATTATATAATTTGTTTTGTAATCAAGCTAATAATGCATACACATGTTGTCTCGTGGTATTGTAAGTATGGTCTATTACTGGTTAGCTTACATACTCAGTTATTGTTAGTAGTAAAGTAAAAAAGAAAAACATTTATACTGTTTTACTGTTGTTCTGATTTATTAATTTTGACCGAAGTTTCTGCAGATTCCGACGATATCCCTGGAATCGGACAGTATGATGACTTCCACACGATCGACTGGTTGCGGGACATTGCCAGGGATCGCATGCGACATCGTTATATCCTGAAAAAGAGGCACGACTCAATATGGGACTTGATAAAGGGGGCACACGACGCTTGGTCGGGATGGCTCTGCGTCCTGTTTGTCGGACTTTTCACGGGAGTCGCCGCGGGTATCATCGACATCGGCGCCTCCTGGATGACGGATCTCAAATTTGGTATCTGTCCACAAGCATTTTGGCTCAACAAAGAACAATGTTGTTGGAGTTACAATGTCACTACGTTTGATGACGACAGTTGTACACAGGTATATCATTAATTCTAAAATTATTTTTTCAATTTTAATGTAATATATTTGTTACAGGCAATGTCCGAAATTAAGCAATATCGTATAAGTCTCTGTATTTTGGTCATTGCCTAAGTAGTGTTGACATTGCCTAAACCGAGTCAAGCAATGTTTGTGCAACATTGCCTAAACAAATAAATTAAGTAAATAAATAAATGAATAAATGAAACTCAAAAATTTATTATTCTGATTTTATTATTGATAGAAAATATGTTTAATTTTAATGTATTTGACAACCGTTTAAGAGCACGTGAAGGTTTAGCACGACACGTAAGAAGTTTGAAGAAATTATTGGATGAAAAACATCCCTCTGTGAATGTTGGAGACTCTGTTATGATACCTATACCCAAAGTTGATCGTGGTTGTACCAATTTAATAATTTAAAGAAAAGACAACGAATTTTTTAAGATTTGCGTTCCGCAAGGAATTATTTCTGAGTATTTCGTACGATTACAGTTTAATGCAACGACTGAAAAGTTATTTTCCCTTGATGAAAAAGTTTCATTCTCTGGTGGAATAATTAACCTATTTACTCTTTAAGTAAAAAAGTGCAACTGCAAACAAAAATGCGTATCAAAAAAATGTTGCAGATCTAATAATATACAATGTAATTCACGTTGCAACTTTAGTTCATCATGCACAAATAAATAAAGTTTCTTGATATTAAATACTAATATTAATTTTTAAAGTTGTTCAATATTAATTTTCACACATTTTATTATTTTATTTAATTTTCATATTTCAAATTCAACATTGCCGAACCGGTTTAGGCAATGTTAAATTTATTAGGCATTGACTGGCATTCTCTAGACATTGTCAACATTGCCTAAGATCTTAAAATGCATTTTAGGCAATGTCTAAATTTCCTAGGCAATGTTGGACATTTTTTTAAGACCTAATTTCAGACATTGCCTGTAATATTTAATTGAACATTTCTTTTTGCAGTGGTTAACTTGGGCTCAAGTGTTCGGGCAAACAAAAATTGACGCGGGTCACTACATAATTTCTTATATTTTTTATATTATTTGGGCCCTTTTGTTTGCTTCTTTATCGGCAAGCTTAGTACGGATGTTTGCTCCTTATGCTTGTGGTTCTGGTATTCCTGAGGTAATTATTTTCTTGTAAATGAAATTTAAATTTTATGAATTGAAGTTTTATTGACAAATGTTATTGTGATTTCAGATTAAGACTATCCTCAGTGGTTTCATAATAAGAGGATATTTGGGAAAATGGACTTTAATAATAAAATCCGTTGGCCTAATACTTTCGGTATCAGCTGGACTTAGTCTTGGAAAAGAAGGACCAATGGTTCACATAGCCTGCTGCATAGGAAACATATTTTCCTATTTGTTTCCAAAGTACGGTAGAAATGAAGCCAAAAAGAGAGAAATTTTATCGGCGGCCGCGGCAGCAGGTGTATCGGTCGCTTTTGGGGCACCCATTGGCGGTGTCTTGTTTAGCTTAGAAGAAGTAAATATTCACGTTTTTTAATTTAAATATTCCATGCTTTTAAAATTGAAGTAAAATTTAATTTTCAATTAATTGATTTTAATTTTCAGGTGAGTTACTATTTTCCTCTTAAAACACTGTGGCGCTCATTTTTCTGTGCTCTCATCGCTGCTTTCGTGTTGAGATCGATAGATCCATTTGGAAACGAACATTCAGTCTTATTTTACGTACAGTACAACAAACCGTGGATATTTTTCGAACTTATTCCATTTGTGATGCTAGGAATTATAGGTGTAAGTAATCCGAAAAAAACTTGATACAATTTATTTAATTAAAACATTACAATTAAATGTTGTTTCTTAAACTTTTAGGGTGTTATAGCGACGTTATTCATCAAGGCCAATCTTTACTGGTGTAGATATCGTAAAATGTCAAAACTCGGTCAATACCCAGTGACAGAAGTACTGGTAGTTACAGTGATAACTGCAGTTATTGCTTTTCCCAATCCTTACACTCGAATGAGTACAAGTCAGTTGATATATTTATTATTCAGTCAGTGTGGTATTTCTAACACAGATATGCTTTGGTAAGTATTAAACAACTCTACTTTTAACTTAAACAACATTATTCTTAAAAACACTTTACAAAATGATTCTAATTTATTTTTACAGTGATTACAACCGTAATTTTACTGCGGTGAACAAAGCCATTGAAATCGCAGCAGCAGGACCCGGGGTTTACAACGCCATCTGGCTGCTAGTGCTGGCACTCATCCTAAAGCTAGTTATGACAATATTCACGTTCGGCATGAAGGTGCCGTGTGGACTGTTCATTCCGTCCCTGTGTCTGGGTGCCATAGTCGGTCGTATTGTTGGAATCGGAATGGAACAACTTGCCTACAATTATCCCCACATCTGGATATTCAGCGAAGAGTGTTCTACCGGGGTTAACTGCATAACTCCGGGACTGTACGCGATGGTCGGCGCTGCAGCGGTCTTGGGTGGTGTCACCAGAATGACCGTGTCGCTGGTGGTCATCATGTTCGAATTGACCGGGGGTGTTCGGTACATTGTACCTCTTATGGCTGCGGCGATGGCCAGCAAATGGGTCGGCGATGCACTCGGTAAACAGGGTATCTACGATGCCCACATCGGGCTCAATGGGTACCCATTTTTGGACAGCAAAGATGAGTTCCAGCACACGACTCTGGCTGCGGATGTTATGCAACCAAAGTAAATTATATATTTTTTTTTTTGAAATTCGATTTTTTTGTTTTAATTATTTGGTTAACTAAATTTGTGTACTTTTTTGCAGACGAAATGAGACGTTGCATGTACTTACGCAAGATTCAATGACGGTGGAGGACGTGGAAACTTTGTTGAAGGAAACCGAACATAATGGTTTTCCTGTTATTGTATCCAAAGAGTCACAATATTTAGTGGGCTTCGTTTTAAGACGAGATTTGAACCTCGCCATAGCTAACGCTAAACGCATGATGGAGGGCATCACTAGACAATCGCTTGTTATTTTTAATAGTGGCAACAATATTCAGTCACACAATGGTAGTCCGCCGTTAAAACTTAAGAAAATTTTGGACATGGCTCCGATTACTATTACTGATCAAACGCCCATGGAAACCGTTGTGGACATGTTTAGAAAGCTGGGACTTCGTCAAACTCTTGTCACACACAATGGGTAACAAAAATTATAAATAAAATTTGAAGCAAATTTTCAAAAATTTTCACAAAATTTGGAATTCTTTAATATAATGAGAAATTAATTTGGAACTATACTACTTGCCAAAAGTTTGGGTAAATCTTACAAAGTCATTTTTAAAACTTCTAATTGATGCAGCTTTATCATTTATTTAGATAATTACAAATATTTTTTTTTATTTGAATGCTTGACATTTTAGCTTTTAAATTCTCCAATAAAAATTGTATTTTGTTTAAAAGCTATATCTCACTCAAAAATTATAGTAGAATACATTGTTTTAGATAATTTTTACAAGCTTAAAGAATCGTTTATGCAGCATATTTAAAAATAGCGCAGAAAATAGTGGCAAGAGGGTAAAAATAATAATGTATAATTTTTTTAAGTAAAGGGGTGGTACAACCCCCAGAATCAAGAAAGGTAATATTTTATAAAATAAATATTGTTTGTAATAACAAATTAAAGTTATTGAACAATATTTTGTCTTTCCGTTTTATATGACAGGCGCCTGATAAAAAAGATCGCTGTTATTTCTTTTACATCTGCGATCACAAAAAGTTCTTTTATTCATTCGTTTACTGAGATTTTCAGATTTCAATTAAAAAAATGTATTATCTTATGTAGCAGCTTAATTATAAACAATTGCTTATTAAAAAATAACTTTTTTAAAACAATTTACATTTGTTTAAAAATTTTTATTTATTATTTTAAATTGTAACATTTCATAATTATGTAGCCAAATTTTCATTTAAATTTCATTGTATTATTTACGAGAAATAAAGTTGTTATTTAAAAAAGTCAAAAAATTTATATAGTTAATAAACTTATGTTGTAATGAAAATTTGTGGAATAAAATTTGGGGTATTGTTTTACATGTTATAGACTAAAAAAATATGTATTTTACATAAAATTCGTTGACTTTCAAAAACTCAAAGGTTCACGTCAGGAATTTTTACTCAATTTGAAAACTAAAACTTCAAGTTTTAAAACAAAAAATGATTTGTTATTATCTAAATAAATGACGAAGCTACATTGATTAGTATTTTTAGAAATAACTTGTTAGATTTGGAATTACGTAAATTTTTGACCGGTAGTGTAAGTTTTTGAATAAATGATAATCTGGTAATTTGTTGATTATTACATGAAAATGTTGTGTATGTTTCAGTCGATTGTTGGGTGTAATTACGAAGAAAGACGTACTCAGACATGTGAAGCAGCTGGACAACGAAGATCCAAATTCTGTACTATTCAACTAAAAGATAAATTTAGATTGCAAGCCGTAAACTTATTGCTCCAATATACAAATATATATAAATATATCTTTAAAATAGAATATTATTTTGGAAAGAAACAAAGAAAAAAAACCGTAAAGCGCATAAAAGTAATTTATTCGTTTTGTATTTTATAAGGTTGAAACGGTGCGTCTTTGAAATTATTTATACGCGAAAAACAATGTCGAACTAACCACTTAGTATAAAACTGCTATTTCACACCAAATTTTTATTATTATAATTTTGTTTTTATTTATATGAATAGACTTTAGTATTTTTTAACAGAAAAAAAAACAAATTAGATATTTTATATATACGTAAAAAGTAAAATGTATATACATAATATAATGAAGTGTTTAGTGATGATATGATTAAGTTTTGAAAAAATTGATTTTTAGTATTAACAGTGATTTAATTTAAAATTTGATATGAAATAATTTGCAAGTTGAGAGTGAAGAACATAAAATGAGAATAAAAGTCAAAAAAATGTAAATATAGTTTGTAAAACTTTAACGTCTAATGAATAAATTTTGTGTAGCTCGGGTTTTTGAGACAACGGTCAATAGTTATTGATAATTTATATTTCGATAAAAAAGAAAAGAGAAAAATACAACAATAAAACTTGGCGCTGTCTCTGAACTTAATATGTGTTTAGAATTATACTAATAAATCAAATTATATTTGTTAACATTACCTACTACTATTACTACTATTATGATTATTTTTATTATTAAACGAAGAAACTATGAAATTTTGATAGTATCCATTTTTTATTTTGACTTGAGTATTACAATGTCAACTCACAACCAACATTCGTCGCTCAGGTTTATCTCAACTATGTTACTACTTTAATTGTTTACGTAAAACTTCTAATATTTTGATATTATTAATTATACTAAATATACAAAATGTTGCGTTCGGTAGTTTTAGTTTATATAATTGTATCATAAACTAATGTCTGTATAGATTTGATAAATTATATTTTATTTTAACGACTAATTTAACACAAATAACATAGTTTTCTATTTAAATGAATGTTCTCTTATAACAAGATAGAAATACTCAGTCTTACAAAAATTGTCTATTTATTTTAAACTTTAAATATACAAAAATAAAATTGTTGTAACTTGAGTAAGAAAGATATTAAATTATTTTTATGCAAAAACATCTGAAAATAATTCTGTTTTCAGGTATTCTTTACTCGATCGTTAAAATGAAATATAAGATTTATATGAATGTCATATCGGCAACTAAAAACAGATTTAATTTGTAAAATTTATGTTTGTAACGAATTTAAGGAGAGAATAATTTTTTGTTTAGTATTTTTAGTTTTCATAGATAAAAGTATGATTATCTTCATACTAGAATACCAAATGAAAGAATTTTTATCATTTTTTCAAGTTACGTTATTTTGTTTAATTAGTTACGAAATAATTGTTTAAGTATTATATACTGAAAGTAAACGACTATTTTAAGTTATTTTTTTATAGACTTAATAGTAACAAATATGCAAAGTTTTATTTCACAATCTGGCAAATGTTAACAACAAAAAACAAGAAAATATTTCTTTTGATTTCAATAAATTATGATTGTTATTACTGAAACATCGAGTGCAGCAATTAAATGTATTTGAGCGTTAAGAAAAAGTAAGTATGAAAAATAAAAATCTAGAACAAGTTTGGGAAAAAATTGTTACTGTCCAGCTCTGTCAAATTCGATTTATATATAATTTTATGGAATACGTATGTGTAAATATACGAAAAAAAAACAACATATATACTTCAAACTCTATAACATATTTTTACATAATTTTTCGCATCATTAATTTGTACAAAAGTGTATACACACATCCAAGTCATTGTGTAATGTAAAATTAGATCTGAATCAACTGTTTAGAGTCATGATTAACAGTAAGTCATTAATGATATAAAAATGAGCTGAAATAAATGAACATCTATCACGATTTCGTTTTTCTTTATTTCGTAATTGCGATAATACTTTTAAGGATGATATTTTTTATAATTTAAAAAAAGGAAAGATTGCATGGAATGTTTATGGTGAAATTTCACTTAGTGTGATTATTCTACAAGCGTGCAATTGAGCGGGATTCGATGACGCGTCGAAAACATGATTTAAATAATGGGGAATCACGCGAGCCGTGTGTGTCACCTCGTTGATTACCTTGACGTGCCCACCAGGATTTCGCCGGCCTGTCATAAACGCCGCCGGCGGGTATCCTCTACACTTAACATAAGTTAACCGATAATTGCTCCGGCATTTGCCGGGGAATAACAATGTCCGTTGCATTGATTTACATGCTGAAACACGACCCGTATGCATCCGATCGCGCGTGCACGGCGATATAATAATCAGTAATAATACCGGGCATTCTTGTACGTGAACGTGGATTGCGTTTCTTCAGGGAATCCTTTAACACGCTGTGAACTTTAAATGCACTTTCCAAAGCTCATGAAACAATTAATGTGAAAGGACATTAAATGAGGATTAATAGAATTTCATTCACACATCATTTTCTGTTTCAATTTTCTATTAATATAAATCTGATTTATGTTTGTGATTTGATACTTTGATTTATTTTATGTTTTATGTAGTTGTTGCTTTTGTAATTTATTAAAACTTGTACAATGTAATTTATCAATGTAGTTGAAAAAAGTATTTTTTAAAGATAGGATGTGTTTTCGTTAAGGGGACTCCGTGTCAAAATGGCTAAAATGGCCATTTTTTGATGAAATTTAATTTGTTTTGGTTTATTTTGTTGCTTTTTAATTGGTGAAAAAAATGCATTAAAAAATTGAAAAACAAAAAAGATAATATTTTTATTTGTTAATAACAATCAAAATATGATTTATATTCAAAATCCAATAGGGATCCACCATTTTGTTCAATTTTAATTTTTTTTTAAATACTCGGCATTTCATAATGAACAAATTTGTTAGACAGAATTTTGATTATATTTTTATTTTCCACGCAATCTGTCATTTTCTGAAACAGTGAAAAAATGGGCTAACTTAGGCATATTTTATGTGTTTTTTTTTATATTTTTATTAATAACTTTTCAAGAATACATGCAATCAAAAATCTGTCTAACAGTTTTTTTCTTTATAAAATTCCGAATAATTTAAAAAAAAAAAAATTGAAAATCGGTTTAGTCTATGGATCCCTATTGGATTTTGAAAATGAACAATTGTGGAAAATAAGTTTTTGAGATAAATCGATGTAAAGTTTTATTTGTATATAAGTATTGAAATTATATAAAAAATGACAAGTTTTTACATAATAATTTATTCGGCAATGCCAGGGCCATATGTTGGACCTTCTTTTTTTCTTTTATTTGAATCCGGAACCTTTTTTTTTTGCTTTAAACTATACGTTGCACAAACAAAAAATAGCAAGTTTCAACAAGTGACGCCCGCGAAGAACATTTTATTTAAAAATAATCATTTAAAAAAAACATTAAAAAAGTTATAAATAATAAATTTTATTATTAAATTGTTCAATAAAATAATCAATTTCATCATTTTTTGTCATAATATAATTGTAAAAAAAATAATTTTTGAATTAATTTATTGTTAAATAAATAAATAATGTAACAAAAAATTTATTAAATTAATATTTCTTTATTAACCACGCAAAGAGAAATTCGTTTAACAATCATTTTTTAACATATTTATCTCGAAAATCAATTTCTTTACCACTTGTGCGATTTCGCGCTCTGCAGCGCTTCAGAAAAAATTGATTGTTTTGAATTTCTAATCCGAATTTCAACATTTTAATTGCAGTAAAAGAGGACACTTCAGGCTATTAAAAACTGTCATAAAATTTTTGTTGGAAAAAATTCGATTTTTTGTCATTTTTAGACACAGAGTCCCTTTAAGTTACATGGCAAATAAAAATAAATTATGTATGGTTTATGTAGACATTAATTAATTTGTGTCTGTCGGCCAATAATTTAAAAAGAATAGAAATACGAACTCACCATATTATGGAATAAGTTCAATGAAAAAAGCCGGGAACTTTCGTGTATTTTTACGAAGGATACGTCTGTAATATTGACCAAAAATGTATCAATATTTACAAATGCTCGCAGAGAAAAAGGAACAATTTTCCACGTCCGGGAATAATCCAGTTTGACAGTAATGGTGGCATTATCAAATACGTGGATCATTATCATGATGACTACCAAGACCATGTAGAGAAGAAAAAATGATTGAGGAAATGAAAATTATTGCAGTAGCAGAACCAGATCGTTTGATTGACATTTTTGGGAATGTTCTGGCCAAGTAAAATAATTTATTTTAAATTCTAAATTTTATACACACGCGTTTTGCTTTTTATCTTTGTAGATCTTTAAAGATCAATCTCGATTAACGTCAGTGTTGTCAGTGTGAACAATTTATCTTCGCGCATGCGTTCTCGGTTTAATATGTGGTCTCGGTTAATGATACGTGCGTCATACGGGTGAAAATTTAAGAAAAATCTTTTTTTAAAGATAATAATATTTGTTAAATATAGCCTTTTTTTTATAATTTTATCGCTTTTTATTATTGTTTATTCTTATGTAAAGTAAACCATTACACTTGTAACGCACTTATAAAATGCAAATCCGAAGTAAGAAAAGTTAAACATGAAATTTTTCCAATAGTATATTATGCAGTGTGGGAATAAAACACTGTTTTACGCACATGGGGTTTAAAAGTGTTTTACTCGCACGGAGCATTCGATACTCTTTGTAACAAGTGCACAAAAAATAATAGTTATATTATTTTTTGCGACAGCTTGTTGCTCGACAGCAAAAAGAACGAGCAGAAAAGCACCATAAGATCTATAATAGCTGCCAAAGCATCACTGTATATTTTTTACTTTATTTTTTTGAATTACAAAAAAATATAGTACTTAAAATATATTGACTTTAACAACTTTTTAGAGTCAATTAATAAGCACTGCATATTTGCTATATTTAATAGAAGTAAATTTAATTACTTGAATTCTCATACATTACATAATTATTCTTGAAACATAAAAAAATTCTTAATTTCTATCGCAAATATAAAAGTATTTCTGTGAATACAGAAGATGGGGATCACGGCCAATCTTTAAAATGAATTTAAAAATTTGATCAGTTATTTAAAGTCAACGAATGCAGTACGCTTTTTGACAAGTTGATTTTGTTTTTCAATTCTCCAACGGTTTTAGACGTCGTTATGGTTATAGGCTGTGTACAGCTCAATCATCTGCTTTCACGACCGTCAATAAATCTATTATAACTATTTTGTATTTTACCATAGCAACCGTGTCAAATTCATAGGGAACGAAATTGTGTTTTACTCCTTTGAAAGAGGGAGTAAAACTGGTGTTTTCAGAGCACACGTTACAAAAAAAATTTCCAAAATGAGGATTTTTTAAATAATCATACTTTCAAAACCTTTGCTGTCACTTTTCAACCCCATCTCGGCCTACTTTCAGCATTTTTTTAATTGTTGTTTCATTTCTTATTTTAAATTTAATCTTTTTTCAATTCCCATTCCCTTTACTGTATTTTATATACTTTATGTAAAAGGATTCTTGAAGTAGGGTCACAAATTCATTATGATAATGCGAAAAGCATTATGCTTTACCAACGAAAAAATTACAACAGAAATGAGCCACATTCATTTTCTCAAGCCAACAAAATGTTAACTGGCGATGAGGAATATCAAAGTAAATACAAAGGATAAATCAAAGCTATTGATGGAAGTGAAGCATTAATTTTTACCTCGGACGATCTGCTAAAAGTTTTGAATGATACAACTGAAATTTACCATGATGGAACTTTTGAGGTTTATATTTTGTGATAATTTTATATTTACATTAATCTAAATCATCATATGGCTTTTAAAATAAGTCTTGATCAATAAGAATTTCAAGTCTAATAACTTTTGAAGCAGTCAGTTAACCCTTTTCAGTGTTTTAATTTATGTCACAAAATGCTCAAGTTGTTTACATCGTACCGAGAATCGATTTGACTCAGAATAAATTTTTACTATAAATCACACTTTAATTAGTTGCCTTAGTTTTAGCTATTCCATTATTGTGTAACAAAATCTATAAAAAATACAGTACACATTATTATTAATTATAGATGTGATCTAACGATCCAGAAATGGCACAAGTTTACATTATTCATACAAGAATCGTCAACGTGGTATGTATTACAAAATTTAGTTAATCT
>JABFPM010002388.1:0-16855 GCA_022817325.1 Idris sp. 1 HC-2018 | reverse complement strand
ACATCTTGGTCGTTGGAAAAAATCAGTCGTTAAAGAAGTACGTATGGATTCTACCGGACATTGGCCCGAATATCGTGAAACCAGACAAAGATGTCGTCATCATAAATGTTCAGCACTCTCATTTATTGCTTGTTCAAAATGCGACGCTTACTTATGCTTTAACAAAGATCCCAACTGTTATATTATGTTTCATACCGATTACTGAACTTACTGTTCACAGTTGGTCATTTACAGTTTATTAAGTAATGAATTGTGTTAATATTTTTCAAGGCATTATGTACTTAAAATAATATATAATATGTAATATAATACAATTAAAGGAATTAGTTAAAAAACTTATTATTAAAATATCGACAACTTTCCTTTGTTGCCTGATGTATCATATATGATACAATATCATTTTTTTCTTTAAAATCTATGTTCTTAAATGCTTAGAATTTTTTTACTATTTTGCCCATACTTCTAACGCTCCAATAAGTTGAAAAAAATTTTAGTTGTTAAAAAATAAAAAGTCCGGCATTAAAGGGTTAAGTCTTTAAGTTTATAATTTGTGAAATGTAATATTTAATCTTCGCGTCACTGTGTGGCTTTCTTGAACAGAACCAATGAGATGTAGTTCTTAATCTGTATTGTACAATGGCTGTATAACTTGAAGTTGGTTGCCAATAAACTTATTATTATCATAACATTTCTGACAAAATTTAATTTTAATACACGAAGCATTGTTTTATTTTATAATATTCAATAATACAAAAATAAACATAAGAAATCATAAAAATGCAAATATTTAAGAAAATAATGTAAAAGTTGATACTAATTACAAAATAATAGTCTAAGAAACTCTTGGTTTGTTTTTATAAATTATAAAGAAAAAAAACAGGTTTTTACTTTTATGAACATAAAAGACTGCAAAAGAATTAAATGTCAAATCAAAGCAAATTGAAGTTTATTAAAACTCTTGAACCATTCGAAATGTGTAAAACTGAAAGAGTTGTAGAGATTTCAAATAAAAATTTTTTTCAACTTTTTTTGGATTATGAGAAGAATGCATGATAAACAAAAAATTAAATATTTATGGTTTTTATTATTAATTAAAAATAATAACAAGACAATCGATAACAAATTAATTTATTTTAATATAAAAGATCAGAATGTTTTATAATTGTTATCTGTTGTTCATTCACAGAAAATACTATTTTGTCCATATTGTTATTACGATGCTTCGTGTATTCAAATTAGATTTTTTATTGGCTACAAACTTCGGAGTACACAGATAGAAATAAGAAACAATTTTTGCAAGATTTTTAACTTGCAATTTTTGGAACAAAATAAATTACGAAAATTGCACGGCTCAAAAGCAAAATTAGCACGGCAAATTGGGTTCCAAAAAACGCACCAACAGCTTACTTAGTTGACTAGCGCGATGAGCGATTATCAAAAGTCACTAAAACTTCCAAAAAACGCGTCTGACTGCGATTTGAGCAAAGCTCCGCCCCTTTGTTGTATGTTCACGAATGTACGGTTGTGTGCGTGTGTGACGTCATTTATTCATTCTTATAATTTTATCGGTGTATGAGCCTACATCTATATCTGTTACCTATGTATCAAGATTTCACGAACTGACTGAGAAATCCAGATGGCGCATCGTACAAGTAGACCGGTGAATTGCCGCGATTCCACTGGGATTTAAAAGCCTAACCTTCAAATAGTTACAATAAAGTTACGTTGATTGAAATATTTCAATGGAAAAAACGCTACGAATTAATTCCAACACCTAATAAATAATTTTTCTTTAAACAAATATATTTATAAAAAAATTTTTAATAAAACATATTTTTTTATATAAAAAATAATTAACTTTCATTTGATTTAAAATTATAATTTCTTTTTTTTCTTTTTTCATTGTAAAATAAATAATTTATCTTATATGTGTAATTTGTATAATGACAACCGGTCTATAAGTTTCAGTATTGTCCTCTAGCGGATTTCGGTCAGTTTGTGAAACCCTGATAGCCCACTGTCGGAGGGGGCTGTCGGTTTATACAAGCCATAACACTACTTACAATTACTGTCTTTCGCATATATACAGTTAAATATAGTTTATTATTGGCATTTCAGCCATATTGCATGTCGGTAAATTATCTGTTGCTTTTACATATCATTTATAAGTGCAAACAATTACGGTATCTAAGTTCTTGTTAAATATTTATATTTCTAATAAATATCGAACTTAAACTTTCGACACCTAGCACACACAACAATTTTTGAATAGTGAAAATTTTGTTTGAAATTGAAAAGTATCTATTGAGTTTTCATTTGCTGACTTCTTTAACCAATTTGACAGATCAATCTGAAGTTGGCTTTTCCTGACAGAAGAGCATTCTAACATTTGATCATTTTGACACATAATGCTGACCCCGTAATTTGGGTTACGCTTCCCCACAACTTCAAAGTGTTCCTTGGATATCAAAATAACATTTGTAATGTGTAATTTAAGATTTTCGCATTGCACATTACGCCAGTAATTTATAATTCGATATTTTCAGAATTACAGTTACTGTGTAATAGGCTGTTTCAACATTTTTTATGGTCGCGCAAATCAAACAACTATTTCCAAAATTTTTTGAGACTTTTGATTCATATTTTCAGTTCAAAAACTCACTAAACTCGTTTGATCATTATTTACGCCTACTGAACGACTTCAGAATAATTTAATAAAAGTTTTCGATTAGTTTAAGGTAGTTCTAATACCGTGGTGAGCTTTGTTAAAAAGATTAAAATTGTTTAGAAATTCTTAATTTTTTGTTTAAATCATTTTTGCGAGTTATTTAGGTTTAAAAATATATGCAATTTTTGAAAAAACGTCAAGTTACAGTACTGCACAAAAGTATAAGTACACCTAAGAATTTTGAAAAAAAGTTTCTAAAGTTAATTTAAAATATATGTACCACTTTTACTGAAAAATACAAATGCATTTGTTGCTAAATAGATTGAAGTTTCAGCTTTTAAATGCTCTGGTCAAAAGTTTGCGTGGTTCTACTATGGCACTTCAAAACATAAAAAACGAGGGCACACCTTTAAGACTATTTTTTTGTTCCTTGGCCTATCAATCGTACACAAAAATTGGGTCCAATGAAAATTTAAAAGGTGACACCTTTAAAATTGCTACTTAAATAAATTAAAAAATCCACTGAAAGGAAAATATTTGTAGAATTGCTCATATGAAGAATCTCATGTTTCTCAACTTGTAAAATATTTTTAACAAAGTTAATGATTAGATAAAGCATTAAAAAACTTAAGGTCATTACTTAATCATTACAATAAAAATACATTATATTTGTTATAAGTTTTCTAAGAGACTTTTCAGGTTTTCCATAATTAAATTGTATTTTTCCATATCCAGATGTATTTTATTTGTTCTAAATAGTATACATTATTAACAATGATACTAAACTGACTTTTAATAACTTGCAAGAGAATATTTATCTATATTTCGCTGATTTTTAACCAAACTTGTAGAATGCAAAAAATTTTTTTGTTGCATTTCTGTTAATAAATTAAATTTATTTTAGTAATATTATTTCTATAGTAAATATTTAGTCTAATATTTGTGTAAATCTAATAAAAAATATACAATTTTGATCAATTAAATAAATTAATAATTTTAAATAATAAAGTAAGTACATATAAGGACAACTCCATACTAAAACATTAAATTTTGGGGTAAAAAAAAGATAAGGTTTTAGAAACGATTTTAGTGAGTTTTTGAATTGAAAATGTGAATTAAAAGTCTTAAAAAATTTGGAAAATAGTTTTTTGACGTGCGCGACCATAAAAATTTTAAAAAATGTACCCTTTTTGTGTTCCAATCTTCTTTTTTTGGCTAATTACTACCCATATTAAAGTATAGGTAAATTTACAAAAGGCACATAATTACTGCTGCATAAAATTGAGTAAAATAAACTGATTTAGAATGACATTTCTTGGGATGGCCTTATAGCAGACAAAAATTAAAATTCTCAAGATTTTTCCCGAGCATAGGGCCACTTACGATAAGGAGATCCTTGTTACATTTTTAAGGCTACTAGCAGGGAGTACAGTCTGGAAATAATAAAATTTGAGATAAAAATGGAGTCAACGTTCGGAGAAAACACTAGCTTGGATCGTCTCTTCGTAACAGGTCGTCAGAAACAAGGACAGAGTTAAAATTGTCAAATGATTTCTGGAACAAGAGGTTTTTATAACTGAAAAAGATATATTCGGTAGAACAGCTTTTTATTGGTCTCTTTAACGGGAAGACAATTTTATTCAGTTTCTTGTTCTGCACGAAGTTTATGTTTTTTGTTATTTTTGTTTAATTTTTGCTCCATTTCATTTTTTATTTCAGCTAACAATGATAATATATGAAACTGAATTCGATTCAAAAACAGCAACATTATTGTTACACTGAAAAAAATGGTGTACTGTAACCAAGTATAAAATATACTTGTAAAAATATACTTGAATCAAGTGGATTTTACTTGAAATAAGTCAAATGTACTTGATTCAACTATGTGATATACATTTGATCATATTTATCACTTCATTCAATTATATTTCACTTGATTCAAAGTACCTGTTTTTTCAGTGTAACTATTTGCTACTGATATCTAAAAAACAAATGTTACTATAGTACTAACTACTAGTTGATTGTTTATAAAGAAATTTTTCATTTTAACTCTTTGTAACCCCATGCCCATTACAATAGATATACTTTCAATCATTTTGTTTATATATTAAATTTTATTTTTTATTTGGAATTAAAATTGGAAATTATTCTAGTTTAATGTTTTATCTCCAGAATTTATTTTCAGAAAGTAAAATCTCTTTCATTTTATAGGCTCAGTGTATTTTCATTTAAAAAATTTAAACATTTCTACAGCTCTATAACAATTTTCCATTCGTATTTTTTCAGGTTTAGACAATTTTTTCAGAGTTGAATTTTTAATTATTTATAGATTTGGCATTTTTTTACTCTCTTAAAATAATTCGTAACAAAATAAATATAATAAAAAACCTTAATATTTTGTTTATAATTAACGTTAAAGTGACACTAAAATACATGTAAGATTAATGTCAAATGTTAACTTTGATTTAAGGTCTTAGAGTTACAGTACCTTATTTGGCGTTTCATTTAGAAGTTGAATTCTAAATGATCAGAACATGCACTTTGAAATCACGCATGGGCCATGCATAGAATTGTTTTTGAGCTTTGGACACTAACCGTATTGAAATACGATTCAACAACGTATTTGCTGTAATCATCCCAATAAATTTCCAGTTAATGGGTTATTTTTGTGGATTTGTCGGGTTCTGAAACTAAGCTCTTAGTTTATATTGTTTCAAAACCCCAGTGAAGTTGGCGCTCCAAAGTTAAAAAAACTAAATTTTTAAAAGAGTTCCTATTATCACTCAAATAGTTCTAGAGTTCCCTCATGAGTTCTGCAATAGTTCCGTCAAATTACGTAAGATATTTAGAAATAAGAGCAATAAGAATACAAATTAATTTTCATCTATAAAGCATTAAACATTTCATATGTACCATAAGTATACGCAGAATCACTCTAAAATCACTGAAAAACGTGTAAGTCGTTATGGATGGTAACTTATTGTGTTATGAGCTAAAACTTTGGATTTTGCCTTCTTTTAGAAGAAGAAATAGGATATTATACTCAATTTTAGAATCAAAAATGGTTCTGTGACATGTAGTGTTGAGTTAATGGAGAAATACCCATACGAATTTCATTCAATTTGATTGAATTAGAATAAACTAAAATACAAATCTAGTTACGATAAAATCGTAATTTCATAAATAAATGTTCTTATTTATAGATATAAAACACGTTTGAGATTAGGTGCAAAATAATTTCAATTATAAATATGTTCTTAGCAATGTAATAGCATAGTGAATATATCGCAGAAAATCAAAAACCACACTCTTAGAAAAAAATGTAAAATTACCCGACTTTTTACGTGGAATGTCACGAAAAAATACGAGCTTGACGAATAATTACGTGAAATATGACGAATTATTTCGTAATCACTGTAAAAATTCGTGCAAGACACGTAAAAATAAGTAAATATTCGTATCTATTTTTCGCGCCGATTGTAATTTTACGCGACGCAACGAAATTTTACGCAGCGCGCGAACTTTTGCTGCTTTGGGTAAGATTGGGTAATGTGTACCTACGTTCACACTGTATGAAGTGCGAGCTTTGCCGCTCTTTATTCCATTTTAAATAATAAAATACAAACATTGAATAAAAATATAGGTTATGTATTTGAATACTATTTGAAACCTGTCAAAACACTGTTCGTGATCAATGTAATTTTCCGTAATCTTGCGCGTAATTTTACGCGACTCTGCGGAAAAGTTCGTGAAATGTTGCGGAATCAAAAGTTCGTGACTTTTCACGTAATTATACTAATCATTTATAAGAGTGTAGAAAGATTCTAGAATGACCCCAAGGGTTACCTTCATTTTGACAAAGTTGGAAACTCTGCGACCTCCACCCGAAATTTGGTTTACAATGTCACAAAAATAAACCCTGAATTTTATGAGGAAAATAACCCACGCTGGTAGAAGGTTGAACTTTTTGAAATTTATTTATAAAATTATAAAAATGTGTATACTTACGTTTTTGGAGTCGCTGAACTCAAATTTGATGTCAAAATAACTTGACAGTAACAACTTTTGACAGCTTGGAATGTCAAAAATATTATTAATTTAAACAAAAAAAGATACAATTGTTTAAATATCACTTTTTGACGGCAAATTCGAGTTTAACGACCCCAAAAACGTAACTATACACATTGTTATAATTTTATAAACAAATTTCATATATATGACATAAATGGCAATCAGTGTCAAAAAATACATTTACCTTACTACGGAAGTAATATGCCATTCTCTTACACTTTTGACAGACTACAAATGGCTTTACCGCCCTCGTAAGGTAAAATATCGTACGCAACATGGCGGAAAATGCGACAGCTCTCTTCCGTCTTGCAGCACTCGGCTTCGCCTCGTGCCACAATATTACAAGTTAGCAAATCGCATTTTCCCGCCCTAGTTACGTAATACACGGACAGAACATTCTGGTAGTACTTTCTATACTTCTAGTAAATTTTACCAGAATGCTAGTAAATTCGGGACAATCACGATTTCTGTTACATTTTACGAGAAATTCTAGTAATTGTAACTAGAATTCTAATCACGATCACTAGAATTCTGGTAAAATATAACAGAAAATCGGGATTGTCCCGACTTTACTAGCATTCTGGTAAAATTAGACATAGTAAGTACTACCAGAATGTTCTCTCCGTATATACTATTAGGGGACATTAATGTGGCATACATGGGTCCATGTATGGGCAATACATGCTACATCAATGTTTTCATAAATGAGCCATATATGTTACTAAATACATAAATTTGCCATACATGTACCATAAATGAACTATACATAAAGTTTTAATTGGGATGTTCCGACATCCGCAATTTATTTTGATCTATTTTATATGATTTTTCAAATCCTAAATTTCGATTAAATTCTATAAATATTAATTTATAAATGTTTAAAGCAAAATTAACGAAATAAATATCATCTATGGTATTTGAATTTCAAATTTTAGGTTAGATCTGAAGTATTGTAATGTAAATGCTGATTAAAATTTATCTTTAAAATTCAAATATTAAATATTATAAGGTTAAATATCAGTAAATAATATGATATTCACTCATTGAATAATTAATTTTTGACTATCGTAAAAACGAGGTGGAAATTGCAAAACAGGCTAATATTAATTAAAATCTTGATATTATGCAGATAGTCTAATGAAAAAATGTCGGAAATAATTTTTGTATAATCTTCGGTTAGAGCATAAAATACTCTAAAAAAATAATGAATTGGATAAAGCTAAAATAACTTTATTCTTTAGAAAAAAAATTTCTTATAACTTCTAAAAATCTTTTTAATATATTACGAAATATTTAAAAAATATTTGTAGCAGTGTAATCATAATTTGTAGCAATGCAATTTTAAAATTACATAGTTTATATTCTTGCAACATATGTCAAATTATTGCGAAAATTGTTTAAGTGGCTAATATTTACTTATTTTACTTGAAAAAAAAAGAATTACAGAAAGTCCAAACAATTTAATAGGTTAAATTTATAGTTTACTTACTTTCACATTTGAATTTTCAATTTTTTATCCTTATAAAAAATATAATTTAAAAATAGTTGTTTATAACTTACTAGCAGAAATGACTTGTTAAAGTACAAAATCACATCAATTTGTCATTAAAAAGAAATTGATTTTTTCAGCTTATTAAGAAAACATTTGGTAGAGTGTACTACACTTTTAAAGATTAAGCTCTGAATATTCAATTTTTTTAAAGAGGTAATTATGAAAGTTATGTAATCTCACGTATTCCGTTTAAA
Source organism: Idris sp. 1 HC-2018 (assembly GCA_022817325.1). NCBI lineage: Eukaryota > Metazoa > Arthropoda > Insecta > Hymenoptera > Scelionidae > Idris > Idris sp. 1 HC-2018. Next base: position 8,370 of record JABFPM010002388.1, on the reverse strand, counting down.
ATATACCTACATACAACGAAAGAAATTGCATTTTGATGGAGAAATCACATTTGAAACTCACTTTATAATTTCATGTCTAATTACACTACTTAACTAATTGTCTTCTAAAAATACTATAGTGCATTCACATTCACATTTTAAATTAATCAAAATTTAATGTAACTTTTTGAACATTTAAACTGAAAAATTACTTGATAAAACACTGGTTTTCATCTCAGTAACCTATGCAAAGTTTCAGTAAAACCTATTAACACTGACAAAAATTATCTTATACACTTTTGTTAAATTTTAGTTTATTTGAAGTCCAGAAAGCTTATATGAAGTTGTTATTACGTTTCGGTGATGGTAACTGTACTGAAATTTGGAGACTAGCAACTTCTACAATAATTTGGCTTGCAAGACCTTAAGGGCTTCTATCATAAGGGTTGTAATTATCTTCAATTAACTTCAAAGTTGGAAGTAAATGAAACATACTTCCAATAAATAAATACTTTCTCATGCAAATTTTTCATTAATGATGATTTCTTGAAAACATTTGACGCCTTTATTATTCTCTAAGAAAGTAAGGCAGCAAAGAAATATAAATAACTTGAAACAAACGACCGGATTAATAACATGACGTTTCCATTTGCAGTATCCTCAGCGAGGAGGATACGGCGAAGGAGGATATCAAAACTCAAGAGCCAGATCTCGAGTAAGTATCCGTTTTGCATAATTACACAAGAACTTAACAAGGAATTATATTCAATTAGTTGAATTCATAATTTCACGTGTGTTTTCAGACTGGTAAACATTACCACCGGACGTCCCTTTTGATTAAGGCCTTCAATCATAGGTTTCGCCTAGATTTAGAACTCAATACGTAAGTTTACATTTATTTTTATGAAAACTATTACGTTTTAAATTGAAACGGAATATTTGATGATCAAACTTAATATATGAATTATAAAATATTTGGAGTGAAAACAAATAATAACATTTTTCGGTTCAATTAGAATTTCAAGCCCACGGTTTATTATTGCTTCACTTATATGATCAATATCAACATTAAACCACCAAGATTAACGTCGAAATGTTGTGCAATTGGATTTTACTGTGAATATAAATTGCGAAACGAATGGATATTCTTATCTAATATACAAAGTTTTGCGGAATAAATTGACTTGCGAGTTGTTTTGTATTGATTTTTTTTCTCGTCATCTGCAACAAATATCGACATTTCACTGCAAAATTTTGACTGCTATCACGTTAGAAATAAATTCATTTGCTGGTGTAATGCAGTTGAAAAAAAAGGATTAATTTTGTAACTTTTTAATTGGTATTTGACTTATTTTGCTGCATTAAATGCAATTAAGTACTTTGTTGTGAATACTCTTGATTCGTAAAAAAAAGAAAAAAAAATTCTCAAAAATTATATGACATTGGGGTATCATAATGCATTATATGAAAAGTTTCATCCGAGTTATAATCAAATATAAAATATATTGCATTATCTCTTGTATGACGCACGTTGCACAAACCTTTTGTCCACATTGAAATTTATAAAGTATAAATATATTATTATCAAAATGTTATATGCCATTTAAGTGTTATTAGAGTAATATTACATGTGTTTGGTGCTGAAATTGAATGAATAGTGTTTATCAGATTAGGTCACAACAATTATTTTATTACTTTGTATAAATAAAGAGTTTCATTCGTATGAATTAAAATTATTTTCCCAGAGGACAACATTTGAAATCTGATTCAAATAAATTAAAAAAAAAAATTACGAAAACTCACTCGACAATTTTCTTTATTTTGAATGAAAATGTTTAAGATAGAAAAAAACTAAATGTTTAAAATGTAATATTCTATTTTTTTGACAGTAAAAAATTATTTAAATAAGTAATTCCGACTACTGATGAAAAAAAATAATTTTCACGATATTTATATAATGAATCTCGAGTGGTCCATAAAATTTACAATCATTTTTCCTGTGTTCAGATCAGTGAAATTCTATTTTAGCGAAATTTTATTTTATGTCTTTTTCATCATTCTGATAAAACCCAATTCAATTCGGAAATACCGTTAATTTTATCAGAACTAATCTAAAAACTGAATTTCTTTGATCGGATTTAATAAAATTCTAATGCATTTTCAAATATCAGCAAATACTCATCTACCAATAAAAATATTATTGTATTTAATTGTTTATTTTTTATGTTTCAATTTCTATAATTAAAATAATGTTTTTACTTACTGCTGCCTAATATATATAGCAAATTATTAAATGCGAAGTCTCATAAAAAGAACAACAATTTATTTTTATTTTTGTATTTTTTATTAATTGTATATATTAAAATTTAGAAAGTGATTGATGAAGAAAATATAATTCAAAATTAATAAGTACAAATTTTTATAACAAACTTTTATGCATAAAGAATTTTAATTTACATTTGTTCATTGTGTATACAACTGCAGTAATTTTTTTATAGATTATTATTTTTTTTGCTTTGTTTTATTTTTCTTATTCCACTTGGCCTAATTATTTATAAAAAAGGTTCCTTCTTTTTTTATTTTCAATAATATTGTAAAATTATGTTAAAATTGCATATGAAATATTCACTTTACAAATGTAAACACATGAACATCAATATCAATAAATAAGTAACGAATAAGAGACAATTTTTATATAATTTATTATATTTCACGTACATCATACGCCTAATAAAAGTCAATTTGGTGTTCTCCAATAAAAATACATAACGGAAAATTGCTTTTGAATTCCGATTTTTAAATATATTTATTTGAAATAACCCAATTCTGGTTACACTGATTGTTTTATTGATCAAATCACTAAAAATTGTATTTGGAATTCGAGCACACTTGTTAACTAAAACCGATCGTTAATGCAAATTGCTCGCGACAGTTGTGCGAAGAAATATTTTATTATTTAACTGTACATCATATATACATATATATTCAAAACAAGGTTGACATATTTTTTACAACTTTTCAAAAATTTGACAATAAAACAATTACGCTGCAATAAAAACTCCTTTAGTTTCGATTAATTTTTTAAAAGCCTCGAGTAAAAAAAACGATGTTATAGATTTACTTATTCAATTAAATTAGAAACCTTTTGATACTAAATAATCATAATAATTTTATTATCTAAGATTAACATTTAATATTTGCCGAGTATTCAGTAGACATAATTTTATGCTTTGTAAAAATGATAAAATAATTGATCAATCTTTAACATTTGCCATTATCTTAAATAAGAGTCTTCAAACATGAATAACATTGCCTTATGAATAAATTCATAACGCTACATCGCAATAAAAGTTAAGAGATGATACTCATCCACTCTCAATTTTATTATTTTTTTATCGGGATTCGAAAATGAAGTATTAAAAATAAAATGAACAAAAAAACTAAAAATTCCGTTTTGATTGAGAACCGGAGATGAATAGCGGATATAGTGATTAATTATTTTGTGTCTTATTGCAGGCAACTTCTAGCTCCAAATCTTTTTCAGAAAGACTTTTTAGCCAATGGCGCGGAACAAACTTCGAAACAGGTAAACCTGCATACATACTTTTATTAAGAATATCATCTACAAGCTATCATTACTAAATATTTTGAGAATTAGTTTAGTTTTTCTTTATTAGTTTTTTATCTAGTCTACTCATATATTCTTTTATACTTATTTTAATAAAATACAAAAGATTATTAAATTTATTAATTAAAATTTACCACAAATAAATATCATTTTTTTACTGAAGCTTTGAAATGACCGACTGAAAGTTCAAAATTAATTTCGCTTGTTGAATAAACCTTAATTACACTGAGAGGAACATATAATAATATTGAGAACTTAGTTAGCGCGTCAAGGGACATTTGTTTAGAAACAAAGTTCGTCATCGATTATAGTATATGTATAGTTATAACGGAATAAGAAAATTCAACCTAAAATAATTCGTTTCTTGCTGCAAAAGACTGAGTCTATAAATAATGAAAAATCATTTTTTTAAATAATTTACTATATAACTTAAAATTTTAATTTTTAATTCAAATAATTGGTTTTAATAAGTTTTGTTTCGGTCAAATTAAATTCTTTATAAATTATAAAATAATAAAATAGTTTTTATTTCAACGTTAAACATAATTCAAAAGCTAAACAAATTTCGTAATTTATTTCAGTTGCTTTTTTACTATACAAAATAGAATAAATAATAATTATATTTTAATTTTGTTTTAAAAAATGCAAATTAATTTCAATATTTATTTTCAGAAATAATTAAGTTTCATTATCGTTTCTTCATTATAATTAAACAGAAATAAAAGGACTATTTTCTAATAAAGAAAAGTAATCTTAAAATAACAAAAAATTGTGTCTACCATTGTAATTCGTAATGTGATTAATTACTTAAATGGCAACATAGTTTAACCTCTGCTTTCTTTATACTTAGAATAGCAATGACTATCATTAAAATTGCATCCTTTATCATTAAAATTGCTTTCTTCACTTTTTAGTTGCCCTGTGATAACATTTAATGTGAAGTTTGAAATAATCAATAATTAATTCTCCACAACTATTATAACTTTCGACAAAATTATGGTTTAATATTTATTAAACAATAAAATTTTTTTGTCCATATTAGCTTATATATTCATTACTTTTTTTAATAGAAACAGATAATTTATTATTGATATATTTTTCGTAGTAAAACTAATTTATTTTATTTGTAAATTTGTTAATGTCCATTTTTCACTTTAATTTAGATAAAAAATTGTTTTAGACTAACGCGGTAAAATTAATTTGTTCTTGCATTGTTATTTTAGGAAATAGAGCACTGTTACTATCATGGAACGGTGAAAGATTATCCTGGTGCAAGCGCTGCCTTTCACACTTGCAACGGAGTTAGTGGAGTAATACATTTAGGCAATGAGACTTTTGTCATCCATCCATTTTATGGCGGAGATCTGTCGGTCGGTAAAATTTTGATTAACAAAATTATCAAAATCGCTTCGTTTCTTGACATTAAAGTTCATTGCATGCATTTGAATTGAATTCAGACTTCTTTTTCAATTGGCATCGCGCCAATTTTTAGTTTAAATTAAAATTTTGCAAACTCCCAAATGAGAAAAATAAATAATAAAATCACCACGCAAAAACATTGATATATGTACTGAGTTTGAATGTTCGTTCAATTTAATTTTTGAATTTACCTGACCAACCTTTATAATTTAATCATTCAAATTTCATTAAGTTAAAAGAATAGTTTTTTGTAAATGTGATCATATTTTTTTCTACTTTAGAACGGTTTTATGAATTAAAAGGTGAAAATGTTAAAATTAACTAATTATACTGATTACATTTTTTCAAACAAAATGAAATTAAAGAAATTTTTATTTGAAATTGTATTTTTAAAAAATTTCTTTCGATTTTAATAAGAAAACATATAATAATAAAAATAATAAAAATAATAAAAAAAAACACTATCACTGAATTCAGTCTAAAAAAATTATTTCCATTTGAATTTAATGTTTTAATAGTCGTTTTTCTTATTATAGAATAATTTATTGAAAGAGAAATTCAGATTTTTTAAAATGAAATAGAATTATTGTTAAAATACAAAAATGTTAAAAAAATATGTCATTTTGAAATAAAAATCTCAATTGCTTTTTTTATAAAAAAAGTCAACAAATCTGAAATCTATACTATACAACTGAATCATTGTAGCATGTCAAGACTTTGAAACCTTCGCAAAATTATTGCTAAACAAAACTATTCCGATCTTATCTGTTATATTTACACTATTTAATCAAGTATAAACCAACGAAACGCTTTTTGTAAACGTCGAAAAGCATTTCTGTTTCGCTTGCAATTCGTTAACTTTTTTAGACTTTCTCGTAATTTTATAAACAAAATCCGTTGGTTTATTGTTTTTGATCCTACAAAAAAAAATGAATTTAATCTTTCTATTTACATAACTTGAGTATATTGATATATCACGTTCATATGAACATGTTGTTTACGAATCATATGTGAATACTAGAACAATATATTTCTTTCTTTAAATTTGTGGAACGCCTCACTTACTTTGGCAGAAATGAATCACTGTTTTACCAGAGTTCTAATAAAACAACACATTTAGTTTTCGATATATTTTATTAAAACAAATTAATGATACACTGAAAACCTATTCGTTAATTTTTGCTACATATTTAGGTGAAAATAAACCTCATAAAACACTAGAAAATATTTTCATCTGCTTAAATATAAAATATTATTACATAAAGTCAAAAACCGAAAAATCATTTATTGTCATTTTTGTTTGAAACAGATAAAGCAATTTCCGAATTCACATACAAAAGTCAAATTTTCAATTCAAAAAATAACTCGGCGTTAAAAGGGTTAATGAAATTTGCTCAGAAATCCGATTGACAAAATATTTTGCACGATTTCATAGAGTTGAGCAAATTTTTCTTCTAACTTTTATATAATAAAAATAAATGGGAATTCAATATAAAGTGATATAACATTACTTCAGAAAAAAAAGTTAGGCTATAAAAATATTCTTAATATAATTGCTGAGTATAATTTTAATTATATCAGCATGTAGTAAATCAATTATATCATAAAGTAAATTTTTCATAAGTAGTTTAAAAATATAAATAAATGATTCCCTATACAAGATAATTTTACCAACAATAATTTACTAATATATATTTTGATAAAATAACTTTGAAGCAAAATATTTTTTTTTATCTTTTTGCTTCAGAGTTAACAAAATTAACCGTAACAAAATTTTTTTAACAAATATATTTAATTATTTAATTTAAAAAAATATAGTCCTTTCAGGCCTCAAAGCTAAAAAAACTATTGGCAAACTGACATAATTTCTTTTATACATTTTAATTACACCGTTTGATAATAATCAGTCAGCATTTGCGTAACTAAATTTGAAATATACACACAATTATTTAATATATTTTTTTTAAAAAAAAACTTAGTCGAGTTAAAAATATTTCTATATTAAATAAATTAAAAAACTCATTAGACTATAAATTTTATAGTTACTTTGATTGTGTTTTGATGAACGAAAAATTAATCCATGAGTATGCTTTCAAAAACCTGACCTATATAAACAATTTGCTGCTATTGTTTGATGAATTAAATTTATACAGAACGACAAACTGTTGTGTAAACATCTCTTTTACCAAACAATTTGCATAAATTGCAAATTTATTTGCAAAATCTGATTTTACGAAATATTCAAGAAGTCAATTTCTGTGTGAATGAAGAAAACTTTTATCCAACATAAATGTCCAGTTTATGTCGTATTGAATCTAAAAACATGTCTATTATACTGAAGTTTAGCATATGCTGGTGGAAAAAAATTGGTAATTCGGATATTAATAACAAGTGAAGATAAAAGTTACCGATATTCCAATGCATTACTTTGAAATAAAACTATCAGGTTGCAATTTTATTAAAGCCAAACTTTTTTACTTTCATTTTTTCGAGAGGTTTTTTTATCAGAGTTCTATTTCAAGTATTAATTCAGTAATACCAAAGTGCAGAAAAAAGCTGTCAGAACATTGTTTTGCAATAAAACAAACTGCGATTTTGTTGTTATCTATGTTCTTACGCCGTTTTTAATCAATATTCTGGTTGAGTGTTAATTCGATAACACGCAGTAAAAATTCTTTTCGCCATCAAATGTTTGATGAAAAAATAATCCGGCTGTTACTTTTTGCTGTTACGCGATTTAAAAAGCCGTATTAGATTTTCAACAGAAGTATCTTTGATATGAAATACCGATGACAAGTAATACGTGTGACCGAATGTTACACGTGTAACTTATTTTATCGCTATGTGAACCATTTAAAAATTGCGGATCACATGAAAACACAAAAGAAGCGTGGAATTTAATATTCATGCAGAATGTTTAAATTTCCAACTTCGATTTCTGGCCACTTTTTTTTAAATAGATAAAAATTAATTTGTTCAAAAATTCTTACATTGAGAATTTTGTTCCTTTCATTTTATCGTGATATTTTTTATATAAAAACAAAAGTTTGAATAAACATCTTTAGGGATTTATTTACGATTACTTCAAGTTAAAATCATTTTTCCAGCAATTTTTTATATTTAAACTAACTGATATTTTTTAATTGCCGTCAGAATGTAAAAAAAATTAGTACAGAGAAGAATCACATTTGAAAGCATACTACATATGAGACTGAAATCAATATGGAGTTAATTATTATTTCATTTAAAATTCAAGTTTTCTTTAGTATAATACACGTATTTGTTTTTTTTTTAAATAATTTTCTTATTGATTTTCAACACGTTATTATTATTAAAGTAATACA
>JABFPM010002387.1:0-16857 GCA_022817325.1 Idris sp. 1 HC-2018 | reverse complement strand
CCTTTCATGGGCCCAGTTATAGCATTTATGGGGCCTCTAAAGGCCCCTGTAATTATCAGGGCGAACCTATATGGGGCCCTGATTCAACTTTTACTAGGGATTCTTACTTTTTTTAAATACTTGAACAATGAACCGTAGATTTTACTAACATCTTATCCCTTTAACCCTTTTTACTCAAACTCCAGTAAATTCAGTAATTTTTTAGTTAAAAATACAAAGCAGAAAAAATAAATCTCTTTAATAATAAATTTAAGTTAAATTCGTAAAATTGTTATAGTTATTTTTTTCAGAATAAAGTTATTCAAGATTTTATTTATTGAACTTTTTGTACTCTTTTTTTCATGCACATTGCATTGAAATTGGTGTCAAAGTGCTGCATCTTTTTCAACTACACATTAATTATGATACAAAATAATGCTTCTGCTAGCAGAAAATGCATTTTGATGGATGATGCAAACTCTAATGGATTAGATGCATACATCAGGATGAGCACAAAAATATGTATACGTTTATCATCTTAGCGTTTCGAAGATGATAATTTAAAATCTGTTCCACATAACAGTGCTTTTTTACTTGCTTCTTTTTCGTCAGCAAGTTTTATGACAACAGGCCAAAGTCAACTGAGTCTCATTAGTTTTTTTTCTGCTGACGAAACATCTTCCAAAAAACCAAAAAAAAGTTTGCATTATCAAATAAATATATTACGACGAAGAAGAACAAAAAATAATTTGTAAACTGTTCTTGATAGTATACTTTTATTTAAAACAAAAAAATAAAATTAATTACTTTAGAAACTTGCAATTATTTTGCAATTATTTACTCTCTAAATCTCATACAAATTTCACTGCAATCAATTAACTAATCAATTTATTATTCAGCGCCATTTAGTTGAACAGAATATTTAATTTAAAGAGTGTTTAATTCACTTAGAATAAAGTGGCTTTAATGACAAAACAAAACTGTAAAAAAGTAAAGCATGTAATTTTAAGTGTCTCATTTGAATTTTCGTGACTCTTTTTTGTCTTATCTCTTCTGGTATCTTATAAATAATACAGTGTACAACAAAAGACTTTTATATTTCACAGTGTAAAATTGGTCATAAGCAAATAAGCCTCCGTAAAATCCCATAGATGCTGCAGTTGTAACGCACTGTCAACACTGTGCGCATAATTAAAAATTAAACAGCATCGTATTTTAAAGTAGCGTAAGCTTAATGGAAAACGTAATACATATCGCGCAATAAACGTTAATAATTGCAAGTACGTGGACCTCGGGATATCCGGTTGATACAAATTATTGGCAAAGAGACAAGGGTGTAAGTGAGATTTGCATGAGAAAGAGAGTAGAAAAGAGGGAATGCTCAAAATTAATGCGCATTCCCCGGTAGCCGGGCACTTCCGTCCAGATGTTATAAATGCAACTGTATGAAAACTGCAAAATAACGAAGCTCATTTTCTTTCTCGTTACAGTTAGCAGCAAGAGCACGCCGGAAATATTGCAAGCAGTTTCGGTAAGTAGGTTTACGTAACTTAACAAAAAGTTTGCTTGTACGTTTACACATATCAATCCGATTTTTTTTGTCATATGTGATTTCCACTTTTATTTCTTCCACTTTATCTAACTAAGTAATTTAATTTGTTTCTATGAAAAGTACATTTTCGAACAGCAAAAGAATATAATTTTTCATGCACATTTAAAAGTAAATGTTAAAATTGAATAACGAAAAGTATATAACTTAATAAAGTAATTTATAACATGTAAAAGGATAAGAGCCTTTCACCACACGAAAGGTTATCTGCAAAGTTTTTCTATTATCAACTCAACTAAACTGACAAATCATTTGTTCGTGTAGAAGAAAAAAAAAGAAGAATCTATTGAAGTTTGAATATTTTGTGGTATCGATAAGTAATTTTCAAGTCCGAAGTTGGATTCTTTGAGTTAGCGATTCTTAGGCACGTTTTATCTAACAGATTCAAAACTTCAATAGAGAAAGCCATAACTTCACAGAGAATCATATAAACTGAGGAAGTAAAGTGGATGAAAAGTGGAAATGGATCGAAAAGCCGGCTTGCATGATTTACGACTACCGCCCCTTAACTTACGGATATCTTTTATGGACCCTTTACTGAATCTGGTGTTCCAATATTAGCCGCGCGGTGAAAAATAGATATGTGTACATAGATATACTAATTCAGCTGGGACGGTTATCTCAAAAACAAATTTTGTAGCTTCTATGCAAATGCTATCGCTATTTACGAATTATTAATGCTACCTCATTGTCCATAAATATCTTTAATGCCATATTTTTACTCTGAATTATGGTTTTTATTATAATATATATATATATTTGAAACTGAGATGATATCGTGCCATGAAAAACCGTTAAAGACTTTGTTTGCGATTAATCATTCAGGTACATTTGCAAAACTATATTAAATTATAGCTGATAATAACAAGCACTCTGAAATGATTTATTAAGTTAAACGTAGCTTTATCATTTGCATGGACTCCTAATATCTATAGTTTGTTATTTTTTTCCGTAGATTTTATCGTCAAGTGCATTATTTTTTTGATTCTTTCTCCATGCTTACATTTTTTTTACTTATTTTTTAATAAACTATATACAAGAAGCTTTGATAAACCAGTTTGATAGCGAATACCACTTTTTTAAGGATATTAAAAAAGAGTATATTTTTAATAAAAATTGTTCTCAATTTTTTCACTTTAACTTATTGAACTTTTTTCATATTTTTACTTTGAAATACCGTTCCGTTAATTTAAGCTTTTTTCTTTACACAAAATTATAAATTATAACTTTTTTTTTCAAAAATAATTAAGATATTATTTTTATATCCACACTTTTAATGTTTTAATAAATTATTTAAAAATACATTTTCTAGTTGTCCATGAATGCAAATTAACTTTGTCCTTGTAAATTGTCGATGTTACCACTGTTCTCAATTTATTTGTTGAAGAAATTTAATATTATTATTTGTTAATTTTGCTTAAATTAATAAAAATCAAAGTTATTTGTAATTTTTATTTTATTTATGATGGTAAAAGTTAAAATTAAATCCCAAGGATAATACGTCGGACGACACAAAAGGAGTCATCGGAGACGCGGAGTACGAAAGCGAGTACGATTATGGGTACGATGAATACGAAGACGAGAGCCGAGCTAACACCACATCCTCCGAAGAAACGTCAAAAGATGTAACAAACTGGTTTTCAAAAAATGTGCAGTCTGCAATGGAGAAGACAAATACTTTTATTACGACGAATGGCAATGTTGATGATGAAAAAACTGATAAAGAGGTGAATTTAAATTTTTACTTTTGAAATAACAAATTGGTTCTTTTCTTGTAATTATTAATTCTAAAAATCAGCTCAGATTGAAGAAAAAATTTGTTCATGAGCATAATATGATTGAAGAAATTTTGGCTTATAGTTGTTAAAAAATAACTGAGCTTTAGTAATAAAAAATGTAATGCTGTTCAGGTGACTGAATTGCAGAGTTTCAAAAAAAGAAGAAGCAAAGCATCGAAAGTTAAGCGAATACCCACAGTAAAAAAAGAATTAAGCACACAAAAAGAGATACTCGCTGGCAGCAACGAGACTCAACTACCAAAAAGCCTGCTTTCGAGTGAAGAAATTTTTAATCGACTTGGCGAAAACTCTCAAGATTCCCAAAGCACAAAAGTGAGAAATGAGGTGAGATCGATAGCGCAAATTGTCTGATCATCAGCATACGGATATCAATTATTTGCTTTTAATTAAAACTTTTTTTAACCACTTTTTTTATTATTCCGTTTAATTGTAAGTAGTTTTTATTCTTGCTCACCATTTCGATTGATTTTTAATTCACATTTATTAACAACCAATAATAAGTACCACTAGGAGTGAAGATTTTTTGTAAAAAGAACAACAAATCAGAACTTCTAGGTCGTCCAAAAAATAGTTTGCTTTCAAATATTTGTTATAACTCTAATCAATGGTATAATTTAAATTTTCATTTTTCTTTCATTTTATTTAACAAGTGAAGATTTATTTTAAAATAGTTCTGTTCTGTTAATAAAAAGGAGTTTCATCCAATAATTATACATGCAGAACAGAAAGCCAATAAAAGTTCTCATTTTTATTTACAAACTTTAAACGTGTTAATTGATTAAAATAGAATAATTGTATAGAAAGAACAAAATTAGAAAAAGTTAAAGTTGTATTCAGAGCTAAAATATATTTTAATAAACAAATTTTAACTATCCTCATTAAACAACTCAGTTTCAAGTTTCTTAATCAGACGTTTTAGTTTATCTTTTACTCCGCGTGACAATAACGAAGTTTGAATTATCAATGGAAAAACCGATTAGCGCAAATTAAAGCAGACTTTAAGCAAAACTATGACTCGAAATACAATTGACAACATAATTAACACATTTAAATTGGAACAGTAGTTGACTATTTACCACTCTACAATGTAAAGTGTAGAAGAAAAAAAATTAAAACTTAATTTTACTGTGCAAATTTAATGTTACTTACAATATTTTATGAAATCAATGAAGTTTATTTTCTTTTAACACCATGTTTCGTGAGATAAATGAAAATCTTCACTATTCTTTTACTTTTTGTTTCAACTTTACCTTTAACATTTTGCATTATTAATTGATTCATTTTTTGCATTATTATTGTTTAATTTTTTTTTCTTAACTGAAAATTGTCTTGTATTATTCATTGCAATCTCAATATTCTGTTTCAATTAATGCTAATCCAACAGTTAATAATAATTTTATTTTTAATCAGTAATTTTAATACAAAATTATTCTTTCAATTCATTTATATTGATTTACAATTTAAATAAATTATTTAATTAACAATCATCAGAAACTGATTGTAACGAGTATGAAAAACAAAATTTTCAGAAAAAAAATTGTACAAATTTCATTTAAATTCATACTGTGAGTTTGATTACTTACTAAAAAAAATTGTAATATCAAAGTCTCATTTTCTTCAATAATGTAGGTGGATAAAATAAAACAGTTAGAAAACGAGTTGCGCGTTGAACGGTTATCTTTAAGAAGTGACTCAACGGCATTTGGAAACGACTACATCGATATCGACGATCAATCAGAAGTTATGAGAAAGTTTAACAAAAGAAGGGAAACGGTTATGAAGGACCTGAAAGACTATCTTCTTGAAGAGTACGCCGAAGAAAGAGAAAAGCAGATTCTTGAAAGCATCAAGGTAAGAAGATTTTATATCTTACATTACATGAACACTACGTTAACCGGATATCCTTAAGTTGCTAGGAAGAACAAAAATCAGTCCTGTAATTGGAACAGATAAAAAACAATAAAACAAAATTACTTTTCAATAATAAAAAAATAATTGACCGCGTCTAAGTTAGGGTCGAACTAACTTTTACTTTTGTCACGTTTTAATAACTACTTTTTAATTAATAAATGATGTTTTTTTAAGTTTAAATGTATTTTTCGTAAGTACTTTATTAACAGATATAAAATAATAAATAGTCTACAACCAATTGCAAAATTATATTATTAATATTTTTTTTCTTTTTAAAATGTCAGAATTTGTTTTTCCGAATATTATTTATTTCTGTTTTGCAAAATTTGAACAACTTGAACTAACTAGTACATGAGATATTTTATTTCAAATACTGACAAAATATTTAGCTTATATGTCTATGTATAAATATAGACTAAGTTAAATATCTCGACTTCTAGCTAATCTAGTGACTCCAAATTTTGACATATAATATTAAATATATTTTGTCAACAATAAAAAATATTTTTGATAAATTTGAACAAATTCTGAAGCTAAGTCAGGTCTTACTTTAACAGGCTGCTTTTTATTCATAAATATAGTAACTAGAATTAAAGCCGATTCTCATTATTATGTGATTTCTGGCTAATTAAGCTGAAATGTTTGTAGTAACAGAATAAATTGTATTGACTTTTTTTCAAACCAAATAAAAATAGCTTTGCACTTATAATAAATTTTGCTAATGACAGTTAGAAATCGAAATCAGCGCAATTCAAATGAAATCTTTCAATTGTACTTGTTAAGTGGAACAATTTGTTGCTAAGAATGAAGCATGCGGAAAACTGTGTTTTTGGTCAGTTTAAAAAAAGGAAAAAAATGGCACACAAGCAACCAGAAAACATAGAGGCCTTTATGAGTAGAAGGAGAGAAAAAGCGTACTCGCGAAATTTACAAATTGATTCGGTTTTCTACTTGAACGAGAAATTTCAAACAATGTGCCCCGGAGCGCGCACGTATGCCGACTCACTTGCCGGTACACTGCTCGTATTAAGTCGTAAACTACTTCAGACACTTTATGTTTCTTGTCTCATCGTCCCAGAAACTTACTTGGAAACTTTCCAAGTCATTTTTCAGCCAGCGTACCAATTTTTCGTATGTAAATATTAAAGAAAATTCGTTTAGAATAACTCAGAAAAGAACAAAAAATTGTACTCCTTTTTTGGAAAACAGTTCTACTTGCAATTTATTTGCAAGTTTATGTACCATTAACTAATTGTTAAATAAATATATTTTTCACTAACAAATAGATCAAAATCGATTAAGCGAGTTGTTTAATTAATTAAAAGATGTTTGAAAAAGAATTTTGCATTGTTTTTATTTTTTATTCTATTTAGAAAAGAACAAACTAATAAATGCTTGGGATTGAAATTAATTGACAACGACACCTTTGTAAAGAAAAAGAGCGAAATGAGTTTTGTAAGATGGTTTCGTTTGAACTAGGAGAGAAATCATATTTGTTGGGAGATAAATTATAATACAAATCAAAGAAGACTTTTTCCATTCAAGATTTCTTTGACATTTTAAAGTAATAAAGATGTTATTTATTCCTTTTCCTTCTTCAGTTTTGTCATAATTCAATACTTCTTTGATTTGATTTTATTGAACGAATAAATGAAAAAAGATATATTTTATTGGTGTTATTTTTGTTTCTTTCATAAAAAATGTATAAGACAACAAAAATGTCATTTCCCTTTTAAACGTTAATACAGAGTGTTAATTGAATTAATTTTTTTTATAAAAAACCCAAGTTTAGAACATTTTTCGTTGACTTGTAAAAGAGCACTCAATAATAAAATTGATTCAATAATATATTATTTTAGGAAGCAGCTGTCACAGAAAATCTATTAAAACTTCTGGTGGAACTCACAGAAGATCCTAACCGATGGCTGCGCGTTCATCGTATTTTAAGTAAGTGATAAAGTCATCCTTCAACTTGCCATTGTAATAAAAAAATTTCAAATTTTCAAAAATCAATTTTCTTTTTAAACAAAATTAGGTTGTTTTAAAAAAAATATTTAATCAAATTATAAAACTCATTTTTATCAGTAGTACAAACATATATTTAATCAGACTTTAATCATTAAATAAAAAAAATACCGAAAGAAATAAACAACACATTTTAAGCATATTCCTGCATTAGAGAACAAAAACCAGCGTTTAAATTCTCGAAGAAAACTTTTTGTCTTGAAAAGTTGGGAAATTTAAAAATAATTTGCACATTAAAAGTTGTACGTTAAAACTCATGGTCGTATTTCCGTGTCGTTTTTTTTATGTATTTTGCGTTGCTTTCTTGCATTTGTTATTAGTTTTGCAAGCCACTGAAAATGTATTCAGCAGCCGGACAGTGGCTAAAAGATGCAAAACTATGTAAATGAAATACACGCCGTAACCGGCAAAATAATTTCGAAGGAGAAAATGATAAAAGGAAAGAACTGATCTACTCTTGAATAATATCTTTTTATTGGACCAAAACGTCAGTTAGTTCGAGTACTAACTAGATATTCTTTGACTTTTAGTCGTTATAAAATTGCATTGACTCAAAAAAAAAGGCCAGTTACGGATGCCAGTGAAATTGGTTCAATTATCCGGATCATAATACCACTGCTTCAGTTCTTCTTTTCATCCCCAAAATAATTCCCTGAACTTCTTTTGAACAGTGCCGAACAAGTGCAATTCCGTTTCAACTATAACTAAACTATTATCTCAAATTTTAATTGAAATTCACGAGTTATCATTTCAGATTTTGTTTTGGAAACTAAATTTTGAGAATTTAAACATCATCAAGATTTTACATGACTTTTCATTTTTTGTCTTTCTTTCTTTTTCTTATAAAAGTATATTCGTAAAAGTGTTGAGATAAATTAAATTTGTCCTTAATTTCACAAAGTTAAATCACATTCAATAAAGTTAGTGAATTCAGACGAAAATTCTCAGACAGAATGTATATAATTCTTTGTCTATTGCGTGCTTCGATGGCGATAATATTTTAAGTACACATAATTCTACGTGATTAATATTACACGAAATAATGATGGAAACTTTGAGTGACGATAAAGCAAAGTTACAGAACGTATTAATCAAATTAAGTGAGATTAACAGTGACCTCGTAACAAGTTTGAAAAGACTTAAAAAATTTAATTGGATTAGTTGTGTAGGTGTCACCTGGAAAAAAAAGAGAAAAAGTCTTACATAATTATGATTCAGCTTGACTCATTTTTTTATTTTTACTACTGTCAATGGTGTCTTAAGAAAAACAACTTTCTATAAAATAACAAAACTAATGTATTACGTAAATTAGCAACCTAGAAATTTAATTTAGTTAACCAATTAAACAAATGCAACACCGGTGTAAATTACATTCTGGTTATTTTCTACTCTGAATTTACTTATAACATTATTTTAATTTGATTTTCAGTGAAACGTGCTTTCGCTACAAATGTTAATTTGTTTGTGACAAACTTTGAGCTATTGAGAATGTCCTAATTTCTCTAAAACAATATTTAAAGTACAAATTTTATTGATACTTTTTATTTATAAATCATTGAACAAATGTATATGAATGGAGATTTTTTAATTGAATTTCATTTAACAATTTTATTGAAAAAAAGTACCTTATAAGTGTAAAAAATAATGTTCTACTATGAAATTAAAAAACAAAACTTCTTTTTTAGGAAAAATAAACTTTGTTCCTAACACTCTAGTTAGATATTACATTTGTAATACCTTAAATCAAAAAAATTATCAGTTAACTATTTAGCTTAACAAATACATTTGTTTTAAGTATTTTACGTTATATTTAAATAAATCATTTTAATCAAATCAAGAACATAGCATTTTTGTTTCTACTTTTTTTGTCATAAAAGTTGGAATTCAATTTTTATGCTTGTGCTAAAGTATAATTTCCCTTTAGTATAAGTAACCCATTGTATTTAACTTACAGATATAAATTTTTGAGTAAAGAATTTTATATTGTAAAATATAATTTTGAATTGAATTACATTTCCCGCGACAAAAATCAATAACTACAATTTATCCTAAGTTAAAAATGAAATAAAATAGTTATTTTAATGTTTAAAAATTATTTTAAATTTCAATTTGAGTTATCAAAATTTTACAAACATCAGTAGAATATAATTTAATATCCTGTGTGCCATTAATTATTGATAGACGAATTGCAGTAAATCATAAATAAATTTTACATTTGAAATATAACATAAATTTATGTACATTATACTAAATGCATGCATACTGCAATTAAATTCAATTATCATTAACAAATACCCAAAATGAATATTACATATTAATTAAGTTGACTATAAAATATCCTAACACAGCCAAATGTGATATTTTTCAGTTTAGTTTGTATATACAAAAATAAAAATTCATATGATTTAACTGCGTTATATCAACAATAGAACCTTCATAGTGACCATTCGCAATCGCTGATTAATAGCACCACTAAGGTTAATGTAGCGTACTTTATGACCGTGATCAATGAGAATATCATGAAATAATTCGAAATCCTGCTGAAATTGCGCCAGCTTATAAGATTACGTTCTTCAAATAAATTGTCGCTGCTTATTAAACGTTAACGCTGCTCTTATTTTTGCAGCCATCATACTTGACTGTGCTTTATTATCTTTTTTGTTTTTTTGTGCTTTATTATTTGCAATGTTTTGTGGCAAATGTTTCGAAACGAAAATTGATGTAGATTCATTATTTGCGGGCTTACCTGTTGAAAATATCAATGTATACTTGAAGTTAATAAATTTGGTACAAAGTTAAAAGATTTTCAATCTCAATTATAATTGAAGTTAAGATAAATGAATTGTAAATTCTACTAATCCAATATGACGTTGTGCAGGCTAATTGTGTAACTTAATTGTATATCAAAAGTTTGAAAATTATTACAAAATTATTAATCAAATAGTGTTTAAATTTCAATTTTATTTAACGAAGAATAACGTTTTTCAACTTCCAGTAAACTATGTAATTAGTTTGATTATTTATTACCAAATTACGTCTTTTGTTGCATATAATTAAAGTAAAATTAAAATTTAAGCAAAACTTATATACAAAAGCAAATGACTTTATAAATAACAAATTGAATGTTTATTGAATTAAATTGTAAATAATAAAAAAAGTTGATTATTATTAACAAATTATACAATAAAATTGATCAAATTACGAATTCTTTTGTGGCAATTTACAATTAAATTGTTGGACAAAAACAGCCCGAAAGTATTAAAAAGCAATTATTTTAAAATAATTTGTCTATTAAAAGTATATAATTCGTTAATTTCATTTAAATTGTAAATACAATAATTTAAATGATATTTAAGTAAATTGCACATCAAATTTACTATAAGAAATTACCATAAAACTTACTTATAAAATTCCTTCAACATAAAAATAACTCGATTTATAAAATAATATCAAACACAATGCGTAAAAAATAAATACTTTGAAATTATGAAATATTAAATACTTCCCTAAAAAAATTGATACAAAGGATTTGTTATTAACTTAAATGTTATAAATTAAACATGTGTTTGTAAAAGCTGACTTGATTCTGCTTTTTCTTTTTTACAACATAAATACAAAATCAATAAAACAATTTCTGTAATATTAGAATAACTTTAGTCGCTTTAATTAAACTAGCTTCGATTAATTTTGATTTTCACTTTAATATCTTTTGCTCTCGTTACATGTTAAAACCACTTTTATTTTAAATACCATTATTGCAGACGCTTTTGACAGTGAAATAGATTTTGAATTAAACTTAAAATATCTATGATATAAAAATTTTTTGTTTCATTTTTAATCTTAAATTTTATTTGAAATTATTAAACTTTTATATTACAATTTTGTTGTTTATATTTTAATGGAAAAAAATTCGATTTGTTGCAGTGGATTTAGAAAACAATTTAAAGCCCAACCCAGAAGCGCAAAAACGAAATCATCTGTCAGAAATGGTGGAGTCAAAATTAACGACCACGAAAGCACCACGAAAAAAGCACAGAAAGAAAAAGCAGCGGAAACACAAAAAGCCGTCGACAACTTTTGCAACGACTCCGACAACATTTGTTGCCACCACTCCGACTTATATTTCGGTAACTGCAAAGGATACTAGCACCTGGAGACGGATGACCGAGCGTCTTTTGGACTCTGAATGGTCAGACCATTCAAAGAACTACGAAAACCTCTATCTTGCACCCAAGAGCCGCATTTCTGCACCGCAAAAAGACCATTTGGATTCTCCAAAGCCGCAACTCAAATCGGAGAGAAGGTTCCCACAACCGAAGCTGCTCCATTATGGAAAGGTCTATAACCACCAAAGCGGGGTAGTCCAGCCATCTGCTTACGAAGATGGTGAGCAAAGCAATTTCAAACAAATTGCAGCGCCTGCTTTTTTTTGTAATGAATTAGTACAAATAAAAATCAACATGTTAAAATTAAGAAAATTAATTTCTAAAAAAAGTTATTGATAAATAATATAGACACATTAAAAGAAATGTTAATATTTTTTCCAATTAGTAATGCAGATGGTGTTTAATTGTAAAAAATAAATGCACACAGCGTGTAATGGTAATTAAAAAATTATGCAAATGGAATGGCAATTAAAAGATTAATCTTCAAGAGTAACTTCTTATTAAATATTCTTAAAGTTACGAGAAGTTTTTTGTAAAATCGTTTTTATAAGAAATGTGTCTAAACATGGCAAATATTTTTTTATGTATGAAATGCCGTTAACAATCTTTTACAAGTTTCGCATAATCAATTCGGGAGCGAGCACCTAAAATAACGGTACTAGAATGATGAAGAGGTTTAATTAAAGAGTAGGCCATTCACTCGCAAGGTTTACTTTATCCGCCAGAAAAATATGCAGCCTGACGATGTTTAATTTGTTGATAAAATTGGCGAGCTTTCCGAAATTGCAATTTATTATCCCACATTATTATAATCAATCAAATGTAATGTGATTCTAACGTAATATTAATTTCTTTTTCGATCTTGATAATTATAAGAAAAACTTTTTCAATCAACAGATTATGCTTTTAAAAAGAACTCGATTTGAACTTAAAAAAGAAAGAAACTTTTAAAAGAAAAGAAAAGTTTTCAAAAATATTCGAAAGCTCTGGACCTTATTAAAGTTCGCAAAAGTTATTTAATGTAATTTATAATAATGACATGTATTTATGTTTCATAATTGAATAAATGAAGAAGTGCCACTTCTGACGGGGTCTGAAATGCAGTACGAACCAGCACGTTATTACGATTACCATAATGCCGAGAGAAATTTTGAAGATTATGACAAATCTCTGGACAATGTCGATTACATGCCGAGGTACGACTGGTACAATCGTGCCAATAAATGGTCCTGGCAGCAGTCGCCCCGAGATTATTCAAAAAGCTGGAATTACTGGAACAAGTCGTGGCAAAATAACCGAGATTATTGGTCTGAACTAAATCATCGTGCAAACGACCAGCGAAATGTCTGGGGCCAGGAGACAAATGAACCGGCCTGGAATTACGACAGGAGTGTTCACAAGAATAATAATAATAATAGCAACAATAAAAACAGGCCCGAAATTCTGCAGTCCAGTGAAAAAAACAAAAATGAACTGCCAAAAATCAGCATGAAAACCTGGACCAGTTTGACCTCTGACCCGGCGACCTGGCCTTTCAAGTTACCAGGGGTGAAACCGTGGCCGAAGGACGAGCACGGAAACACCTACAACCCCAACGCTGACTTGGTTCGGAAATTAGGTTTGGACCAGGAAGAAGAAGTGAAACCAGAAAAGAGCACGAAGGGACAGAAGGAAATGAAATCAAATCAGAGTGGTGCGGAAAATATGCAGATTGATGAAGATACGAGGACTTGGTCAGGAATAATGAACTCAGACAGAAAAAGTTGGTCGCAAAAGAATAGTTGGAAAGGTGATGACGCCTTTGAAGAGGAAATTTCTGGTCAAAGAGACCGCTCAAGTATGACGTGAGTAGAGATCCAAACTTTTGGATAATCAGTAGAAAAAAAATTCTCTGCTTATAAGTAAATTATTTAGTAAAAAAAAGTATTTATTAAAATTTGTTTTTGAGAACAAGAATTAGAGTGACAGTAAAATTAGCTTGCAAAGCTTTTCATTCAAATTTATTGTTAAACGTTTACAATTATTTTGGCATTGACTATTAAATATCATTTATACCAGTCACTGCCCGATATCATTCAGTATTTCCCTAATTGCATACAATTTATGACAGCTACAATGTGGCACGTAAATAATTAGTGTTATCGAACTTGCATTTAAATCACATTATTATTACTACAGCAAATGGAATAAAGTTAAATCAGTAAATTGCAAATTTAAAAGCAATTTTACTTACTTACACCTAGGTGTCAATCAAGATAAAATTTACATTAATTGTTCGTTTTAAGCAAAATTATATTAAAAACCCATACATTTATGAATGAATTACTTATTACAATAAACAAAAAACTGTCTTTAATTTTCATGTTTATTATTTTAATATTGATCAACACATATTTTTTATCCTAGAAATTGAAACTTTTTTATATAATTATGTTTTATTAATAAATTTAATATAATGATACAGAAATAAATTTTTTAGCTTCAATGAATTAAATAATTTTTTGTTTACAACAGGTGGCCCGGACGTGTGTCCAGTCCCAACCACATCTGGTCTCCGAAGTCCGACAGTCCTTGGTCCTCGAAGCTGCAAGATGACTGGAATTTCGGCAAGTCCTCACGAAGCCCTGCTACCTGGCCGACAAAGTGGAAACAATTTGCTTACCACCGAGTAACCGCGTTTCCCATGTCTAAATCCGGGACAACCTCGGAGGGCTCGGCGAAGCCGAAAAACGCGTACATCGCCGTCTCGGCGGTCTCCTCACCCAAGTACATCGGCAGTGAGTGGAAAAAAAACGAGATCGAAGAGACACCCCTGACGCCCGTAAAATCCGTAGAACATCTTTCGGACCAGCTTAACAGCCCCGAGCAGCCTATTTACGCCTGGAAGAAGAGTGGACTGAACAGCACGACAAAAAACAAAGACTTACTAGAGCATCAGCTCGAGCAGCTAAAATTGCACGAGGTGTGTATATTTCATGAGCTGCTCAAATCCATTTAGCTTCATTTTGACACGGATCACAGGCAAAATGGATGGGCCGAGTGCAGTTATTAGAATGCTCTGTTCCGCTTTTAGTTCGGGCATATTCGAGTTAGGCTT
Organism: Idris sp. 1 HC-2018; assembly: GCA_022817325.1. Lineage (NCBI taxonomy): Eukaryota > Metazoa > Arthropoda > Insecta > Hymenoptera > Scelionidae > Idris > Idris sp. 1 HC-2018. The sequence goes on along the minus strand of JABFPM010002387.1, from coordinate 2,271 downwards.
ATCAAGTTATCGCTGTTAGCTTTTAAGTTTAATGCTATTACTCAGATTGAGTTAAATTCAAAAAAAAAAGAAAGAAAATTTAATGCACGCGAAAAATGTAATGAAGTTTCAATGGCAATTTAATGAAACCAATATTACAAATTGTATTTCCTGCCTTTTTGTATCGGAAGAAGGTATCAAATTAAATTTGATATGCAGATTCTTTTTTAAAGCTCTGAGAAATAATTTTAAAATTAACTACATCGATGTCTCCCAAAAAAAGTCCATTTTATGAAACAAAGTTCTGCTGTACAATGAATTAAATTAGAAAAGCTTTATTCAATTTTTTTTTGGTTTCATTTTGTGAGACTTTATATATAAATATGACAGTTTCGGTTTAGTGAAAGCAACTAAAACAAAGAAATTAAAATTACTGTAAAGTTTTACTGAATAAAAGTTTGAGTATTTTGGAGTTCAAGAGATTCAGTAGTAAAAATTGATTATAACTTTTTTTACTGCTCTTTGATTGCCGGGTATTGCTTTTTAATACTTCTTTTCTGTTTGTTTGTTTTCTTTTAAATTTTCAAAAACTTTTGATGGTGGCTTTTCTCAAAGACATTCCAATTAGTAATAAACCAAAAACGAAAAAAAAGCTGGCAAAAATAATTACCGGTTTGCAATTCATCGCTTTTTTGTTATTATTCCCAACGAAACCCTGACTCAAATAGCGTGCACAATCCTCTTAAATTTACGCGCTTAGAACGCGTCCTTCGAGTGACAATTTATTGCAAACAGTTAACTACAAATTGTTCGCCAGCAGTGGCGTTCTTTACGTAGAAACAAATGTCGGCGAGCACCGCCTTTGAATTTAGCTCGACGAAAGTTTTTCGCCCCGGTTGGGTGTTGTAAATAAAAGTTTTTCGCGCCCAGCAAACAAACAAAACGAGAAAACTGTATATAATTTTGCTACTTTAAGAAATGCTGCTCCGTGTTGCGCGAAAAACTTTACACCAAGTTTGACATTCGGCACACTTTATACATCTTACTTTCATTTTAATATGAGTTTATTTCATTTATTAAATTAAGACTGAAAAGAAAGAAAAAAGACTTAAAACTTGTTTAAAGTTACGATTTTTGGTTTCTTTGATTCGTTAGTAAAGTAGAACAGGGATTTTGAAATAAAAGTTTATTACATTTTGTGCTATGTATTTATTATATTAAATAAATTTTAACAAATTTAATGATTAAAATTAAATAAAGACGAAAAAGTTTAATCCCAATCAAATTGTAAATAATTTGAAAAGAAAAAGGAAATTTGATTTTAGTTTTGTAAAATGTCATTAGACATGCTACTTATTGTCCAACGTCGGCTGCAAGTAATTGTACGAAAATTCGCATTCAATTGCCACTCGAGTCGTAAGGCAATGGAAAGGAAAAAAAAGAGCAGCATTTTTCGAATTCTCCGAAGCACGAACCCAAAAACGTGGTCCGCTTTTCGTAATTCGAAGCCGTTGACGAGAACGTGCTCAGAGTGCCAAAGTTGCGGGACCACTTGCGTCGGCAAAGTGGCCGCTGGACCACTTGACGCGAGGCCTTACGTGATTTCGTGTCTGATTGCAAAAGTTGAGCGTAATCCGCTTCAAACGTCAGCCGCGAGTGAGAACGGCTTCGCGAGCCGTTTTCAACGAGTTATACGCGGGACTCATAAACTTTACCAGAAACAGCTGCGCAAATTCCCGCAAGAAAGATCATATTCAAACTGTGTAAAATGCATGTGTACACATATATACAAGTTTATTTTAAGAGAAATATGTTTTTTTATTCAGTTTAAAGTAGTTCTAGAGTTTTATTATAGAATATATCAAAATTATTTAGAAATTCTTAATCTTTAAATTTTTCTTTTCATTTACTTTTTTAATTACAAAAAAGCATCGAGTTATCCGGGGAGTCTCGTGCTTTTCAATGTTTACTATTTTTTTAGTAAAGAAAATGTTTAAATGAAACATCAAAAAACTTTGTATGAAATTCAAATATCGGAGAATAATTTTAGATTTTTCAATAATATACACTGGACAGAAAAGAAAAAAGCCACCTACTTAAAATCAAAATTTAGGCCACTTTTAAGCCTAAGTCGTAACTTCAGTAATTTTCATCGTACTTGAATATTTTTTTTAGATTAAAGCTTGAAGTCTCAACTTTTAGATGCATTTGCGAAAAAATAGAATTTTTTTTTGTTTATGCAAATAGCTTGTAAACAAAAAGATTTTTAGGTACGAAAACTTTACCAACTTT